>QLPD01008115.1:0-64077 GCA_003314085.1 Hymenopellis raphanipes | reverse complement strand
TGTACTGATCCATGAACGCGTTTCTCCGCTTCAACTTGTCGAATTGATCCAACATACGCTTGAAAAGCTATATCATCACGTGAGGAAGAAGACAATCGAAAATCTCATTGAAAGCCCACCGACGCGATGCTTGTATGATTAGCGAGCATCAATCCGCTTACACGATGATTTGTAGCAATGTAAGGAGACTTGCGCGTCAAGGCAACTTGGATTGACGACGGCCCCCAAGGTATAAAGTTGGCCAATTGTCGCTCACGAATGCGCAGTAATGATTGGTGAACCTATTCCAAAATCAACACGTATTTTCGCAGATTATGTGGATACTAACATCCGTAGGATCGACATCCCCTTGAATGATGTTCAAGATCGAAATGTAGCACGCTGTTTTGCTAGGTGACGTTGATACCATCCGATTTTTGGGCTGAAGAAGACGCCGCATGACATCGAGAACAGTTGTTCTCCGTATGGGTTTGGCCTAGAGACTGAGATAAGCACAGAAATCGCGTTTGTGAGTCGAGAGTTCACTTTATCAATTTGGTCACTTGTGAATGGGGTATAGGAAGTCATCAAGAAGTGGCAACGCGGCGTCGGTATCAGTGACGCGATTATGCCAACGAGGTCATTGTTCATGTAACCAGGATAGCGGAGGGTTTGGGTACTTGCTGCCATCACGGTGGACACCTGAAAGAGAACAAGTCAAAAGGATCAATCGACAATAACCCATTACCCACCAACTGGTTTGTCTGGTCGAAGCTGGGCGTCTGCACGTGGAGCCTGTCAGCGGATATACGAGCCAAAGCGCCGTTATCCAGAACGACGACCGAATCGGCATGATTGACTAGGCGCTTCAGGGTAAGGAGAGAATTGTAGGGCTGAACAACGACGTCGCCTTCCTGCGCGTTGGGGAAGACGCTATATGTCTGTATGAGTTTCTTTGGAAATTTGTCGTTCAGTCGCTCAAGAAGAAATGACCCAAGACCGGAGCCTGTTCCTCCTGCTATTGAGTGCATCAGCATGAAGCCCTACAATAGTCTTTGTGAGTTCAATTTTCAGCGCGGACGTGTTTGGAGGGTACCTCCAACGAATCGCTGCCCTCAGCTTCACGGTCTATCATTTCCATCACTTCTTCGTATATCCGTTCGCCCGCAGAGTAGCCCTGCGCCCAGTTGTTGCCTGCACCACCGCCGTCCTTTGAGACAAATATGTTTTCGGGATTGTAAAGATTGGCGTAAGGAGATGCGAGGATATTGTTGATGACCTGGGATCCAATTAGCAGGCTAAACACGACTTCTCCGCGCTTTGCTCACGCGAGGCTCTAGATCGACAAGGATAGCGCGTGGAATGTAGTGCTCATCATCAGCCTGGTAGAAAAACACGTCCTTCCTGTCGCCACCCTCGGTCGCCCACTCTTCAACGATGCCCTCCTTGCTGATCCCATGCTCGGCGCATAAACGTTGCCAATATACCGAGCCCACTGTTACATTGTATTTGATTCACGATGCTGTTCAAAACAGAGTAGGACACACTTTGGTTGCCACATTGGCCCAACTGCACGGTAACAATCTCCCGCGGCATTGGCGCGTGGTGAGCGACGAAGACAAGAAAGCGCGTGATGTGACAATCACAATTCCGACGCGTAAAGTCATGAAAGAGCGGGAATTCTTGTATGTCGAAGAGTAGTAGATGAATACGATACAATATGATGTACAACAGAGGGTCCGACCCAGTCCAATCCATGAGGCATGCAGCAAGTAAATAGGTATCAGTGTTGTCAAGAGTTCCTCGAATAATGCTGTACCAGAGAAGGAGAAAATGAAACTGTTTTCGTATAAGAAGCTCCCGAACACGGGGAGGCATCATGAGCACGCTGGTAT
Organism: Hymenopellis raphanipes; assembly: GCA_003314085.1. Classification (NCBI taxonomy): domain Eukaryota; kingdom Fungi; phylum Basidiomycota; class Agaricomycetes; order Agaricales; family Physalacriaceae; genus Hymenopellis; species Hymenopellis raphanipes. The sequence continues at coordinate 62,203 of QLPD01008115.1, read as the reverse complement.
ACACGAACATAATCGATCCAAACCACCGGAGCTTCACCACTCATGTCCAAATTATCAATGTTAATGTCCAACCAGACTGCGCCGTCCTGGGCGTCATGCGCCCACTGTTCATACAGTCAGAAACACAAAATACATCTGGATCGATTGCTTACAAAAAACTCGTTCCTCTTTGATTGTCCTTGAAAGCGATACGATATTTCGAGAAAACCGGTGGCTATACAGATAGGCTTCCGGATGTGAAGGACTCCGAGAGGCGAGGACGAGGAATTAATGATGATGTTGCCCTGATAGATCTGCGCGAACGTGGATGACAAAGTAGTCGGGTTCGAGATACGCCAGATAAAGTCTTGGCCTGAACAATAATGTCCAGTACAAGTACAAGAAGCGTAGTTGACGCATACCTTGAGCAAGCGAACTTCCATCTCTTTCAAACTCGTCACTGAATATGACCGTAAAGCCACTGTAGGGCGATTGAGGTACGACTTTTTCTGGATTGATGTAAGGAGCAGTGTCATGGAGGTCAAGTCTAGGACGATTTTGAGATCAAGTTCAGCAATAGAACGCACACTCACGTTATGGGAATCTGACTCCGTCGGTTGTTGTTATGCCCTACTATAGTCGGCTCAGCCTGACCAGTCGAGTTGATGTATGGGTTATCCACAATGCGTCGACCTCGATGGCTCGCTTTGTAGAATGCAACCACGGGATAAACCACTAGCAAACTCAAAAGCCCAATCAAGAGCAACGACAACGCGACGACAGTTCCAAAGCGCCGGTGTGAAATGGGCGACTTCTTATCTTCTCCAAACGTGTCATCTTCATCGTCGGTCACGTCGTCAACAAGTGGGTCGAATGAATAGGCGACCATGCCGCGTTCGCTTGTGCTGAGAAGCGGGTACTTGGAATCCGGCGATAATGAGAGGACAGAGTCATCTAGAGACGATACGCCGGAATCGCGGTGGGCATGGGACATCCGAAAGGGTGCAACAATGGGTGTCGGTGGTTGCGTCACATCCGCTAGGCGATATAGAATCATAGAGCCGCCACGCGATCCAGATGTTGGCCTCCTGCTGAATGCGCGAATGTCCTCTGAAGGGACGCGAGTGATCTCGATGCCCTGTGAACTTTTCACTCGAGGAACAATGGTAATGGCTGAAGGCATTACGGTTGGGTTCAAAGGGGAGCAGATGTAACTCTTTGATGAGCCAGAACGCGTGGGAGCACCGGAGGACGGTGTCGATTCCGTATTGCGGCCCTCGGAAGAGGCATCTGCATCAGACTCGAGCGAGATGGATGACACAGGGAAAACCTCAGAAAGGGGAGAGGGAGGCCCTCCATTCAGCGACGATTTACGGCCATGAAAGCCCGCTTGAGATGGATACAGCGGTTTGAGAGGTAAAGCGGGCGGTGCAATCGCGCCGTCCGGTGCTATGGGCGGAAAGAACGACGAAGAGAGGTTGCGAAACTCAAAGTCAGGCTCTTCAAAGCCATCGATGAGAGGTGGCGAAGAAGAAACCATATTGAGAGTGAACGGGCATCCACGGTGTCAAGAAAAAAAGAGACGGTATATATTGGGTCTAAAAATGAGACATCCACTTGCTAGCGGCGTGACGAGACCGCATATACGCCCATCAAGCCACAATCATGCAGACTGAGACAGTAAAACGGATTGTGAGCGCCATAGAGAGAACTGGATGCCAAGAAACCTAGAAGACGAGAGGCGGACCCACTGCACACCAGCCAAGTTCGAGAACCTGTCGTTTAAGAGGCGTTTAATGCCACAGAAGCTCGTTCGAGAGCGGAAGAAACCTGTACGCTGAAACAGTTTGAAGCACAGGTGATCAGGTCTCAAGTCCAAGTTTTGAGTTCTCCAAAAAAGCAAGATCGCGTTTGTTGAAGTCAAGAAGATCGTTCGCATTGATTGCCTCTATTTGGCAATACAGCCTCCAGGTGCACCGCCACTGCCTGCCTTCTTGACTTGAATCTTCCGCAATGTCGACCGCCCACAGACCAACATGGGATCCCGCCCAGGCCAAGGATGTCAAGGGCGGCTCACGCCAGTTCTCTACGCGGGACATGGCCGCCCACACAAAACTCAAGTTCCGGTGCGCATACTTGGCAATTTCATTTGTGGCCATGCATTCAATTCAGTCATTGCATAGCCAAGTCGGACAAACATCGACGGAGGAGGTCAAGAAACGTGACTTGCGCGCAGAACTCCTCGCGGCGGAGCAGGAGGCTAGGAATAAGAAGAGAAAGGCCGAAGGCAAGGCGCCCTTAATTGAGGACATGCCAGCCGACGAGGAGGCCAACAAACGGCGGAAGCTGCTGCAGGATATTGAGTTGGACAAGGACGATGACGAAGAGCAGGGCAAGAAGGATGACAAGGAAGCCGACGACGCTGACGATAGGTGCGCTAAATTGTTATCCAATTGCTTTACATTTAGCAGCATTCTTTAGCGACGAAGACTCGGACTCTGACGACGAGGACGAAGAGGCGGAACTCTTGCGGGAGCTTGAAAAGATCAAGCGCGAACGCGCGGAAGATAAAGAACGCCAAGAACGTGAGGCATCCGCGTCTCAGGCGGCATCGCGGGAAGCAGAAATCGCGACTGCAAACCCGTTACTCAATCTTGCGGCGGCGCTGGGTCAGGCGCCAACTGGAATTAACACAACAGCACCGGGAACGTTCTCTGTGAAGCGACGCTGGGACGATGGTGAGGTTACTTGTCAAAGTTGTTATATAGTGCTCATCACAACAATCGTTAGACTTAATATTTAAGAACCAGGCCATGGACACTCGCAACAAAGGCCAAGGTCAGTTTGTCAACGATCTGCTTCGGACAGAATTCCACAAGTACGTATTCACTTCATGGAGATTAAGCATAGCTCATATCTTACAGGAAATTCATGGCCAAATTCATTAAGGTACGTTAGCGTTGTTTCAACCAAAAACCTGACTCACTCGTCTTTCAGTAATTGTTGTTACTTTCCTCACTGTATCTTAGACTGCCAGGCAACCCATTATGTGCACAGTAATATATACCACAGTGGCAATTTGATTGGGAGTATGATACAAACACGGAAACAATGATTATATGTATAGCATGGTGAATGAGTTATACGAGAAAGAAATGGTGATTGTAAGTGCTGATGTTGGCCTTGAGCCAGATGCGTCTGATGCGGCCTTGAGCCTGCGATGAGAAATCCCTAACGTGATACAGTGGATCGAATATAACTCCATGAAAACCGAAGAAAGATATAACAACAGGATGGGTGGATGATAAGTGAGGACAAGATATATGACGGCGCTTGCAGTTTATAGATAATGGATGGATGGTTGAATGCAAGAAAAAGGATGAGAATGTCAGGAGAAAATGATTTTGGGAAATGTAGAGCACCTAGCGCTTGACAACCCGCCGGTTAGGCAGTTTCTTGATCTGCCTAGCGCCACCAAGGGCGGCGGAAGGTGCGGCACCAATAGTGAAGAGACTTCCCCCACTAGATGCAGAAGGCGTGGCCGGGGGTCCAAAGGGATTCGATGGTGCGGCTCCAGCAGGCGCGCCGAAGCCGCTGGTCGAACCACCTCCAAACCCAGACGACGGAAGGGCAGTGTTGCCTGGCGCTGGTGAAGCAGGCTGCGACCCGAAACCAAAGGGATTGGTCGTTGTCGGAAGGGCACCAAATGCGAACGATGGGGACGCAGTGGCATTGTTGAAGGTGGATGGACTATTCGGCGCAGATAAAGGGCCCGACGCGAACGTCGTGCTTCCCGTACTATTATTCCCAGGACCACCGAAAGGAAACGCCGTACCAGAAGCGGGCGCGGAAGTAGGAGAGCCGAAAGAAAATGATCCAGCCGTCGCTGGACGTGGAGGATCCTCGACTTTGCGATTGAACGAGAATCCGGAGTTGCCATTGGGTTGTCCAAAGCCGCCGAATCCGCCCTTAGTCTCTTCAGGCTTAGAAGAGGAGGCGGACGTTCCAAAGCTGAATGTCGGAGTGGTGGACGTAGGAGGTGCATTAGTTTGAGCCCCGAAGCCAGAGCTAGTCGGGTTGCCAAAGGAGAACCCACCGCCACCCAACGAAGGGCGTGGCTCCGCAATCTTCGGGGCGGAGATCTCTCGTGTAGGGCTTTCATCCATAGAGTCCATACCCATGTCCTGGTTGGGCGGCGTAGCTGGACGTGCTGGAGCAGATGACCCAAACGCAAACGGTTTTGGGGCATCCGCGCTGGTAGACCCGTGGCCGAAAGAGAATCCTGTGGCAGGACTCACAGGGGCAGTAGTAGGAGAGGGAAAAGCAAAACCTTTCTTCTCTCCCCCATCCGACACAGCAGGGGTGCCGAGTGCGCCACCAAAACTGAAGACACCGTTCGCTTGAGTCGTAGACGATGACCCAAAGGCAAAAGCAGTCTTCAGGGGATCCTGGCTTGCTCTATTGCTCTCAGGAGCTGTAGATGGTCCCAGCGTGAAGGTCGGTTGTTTGGGTGTGTCCTCCTTGGCTGTGCCCAAGGCAAATGGCGACTTGGGAGCTTCGGTCGTCTGCGTTGGTGTGCCAAAGCTAAAAGGTGCCTTTAGTGGTGCATCTTCCTTGGGCGTTGGTAAAGATGTGCCAAAGGCAAAGCTCTTCGAAGAATCGGCAGCAGGTGCTTCACTTGCAGTCGTAGCCACCTTGGGCGCTCCAAATGTGAACATGCCTGTGGATGCCGGACCTGCATCTGGTTGACGAACACCGAACATGAACGGTGAGGAGGTTGACCCATTGGACGAGAAATTGGTAGCAGCGGGAGCAGTAGCCTCGGCGCTGAAAAGACTCTGTGCAGCTTTCTGTGACTCTGAAGAGTTTCCCGCTGCTGGCTTTGGTTCTTCGGCTGGGCTCTCCGACACAGAAGGCTTGGAAAACGAGAAAAGCGAAGGAGCGATGTTGGCGTCACTTTGGGGGGCAAACAACGACTTGGAGGAAGGTGCCGGTGCATTATTACCGTCGTTCTTCTGCTGACCAAACAATGAACCCGTCACTGTCGATGGACCGAAAGCGGCGGACATTGGCTTTTCCGTCGCTGAAGCGTTGAATGTGAAAGGCTGGCCCTGTGTGCTCTGTCGCTCCGTCCCATCATCTGCATTGTGGACAGCTACTGGAGCAGGTTTCGGCGCAAGTGCAAATGGTAGAGACGGTGCCGACTGAGGGGCAGGAAGTGAAAAGTTCAACGGTGTAACCGGAGCTGGAGCAGCAGCAGGCTCACGGAGCGTCTTACTGTTACTGAAGAAGTTGGGAACAGAAGCGGCAGGAAGATCGGCAGTACTCCCAACAGTGACGGGAGTCGACGGTGTTGCTTGATTAGACTCGGATGATCCGTCAGATGGTGTCGCGGCCGATTTGCCAAGGACAGCCGATGAAGAGCTTGAAAGAGAGAAAGGAAGCGATGAGATAGGTGGTTCCTTCGCACTCTCAGCGTTCTGGATGGGTGGCGTCTGGGAATTCATAAGAATCACATGGGGACTGAAGACGCGAGCCGAACTTACATCCTTTGCAAAACTAAAGCCTGCGGGCAAGGTGAAAACGGGAACACGCTTCGCTGCCTCTTCCATCATTTCACGTTCCTTCTTCGACTCCTCATCATCCTTATCTTCATCGTCATCGTCAAATGAAGCCGAAAACTTGGACTTTCCAGGTCTCGCAGCCGGACGATCGATGTGATTACGAGACGTGAAAGTGCGTCCTACACGGAGGGATGACTGCGATGGGATGGTGCTTTTCTTGTCAATCGGTTTGAAGGTCTCCCCCTTGTCTTCTGGAAGCTTTAATTCCTTGAGTGGTTCTGATGCGGGCTTTGCATCACCCGGCATGGATTCGTCATCCTTACGCGGCTGAGCTTCGGCAGCTTGCTGCCGCTCCTCAGCGACTGCAAGCCTGTTGCGAGCAAGATGTTTTTTGATACCGGCTTCACCAGCATAGGGTTTGGTCTTGTTGGCCTTGTTAGCAGCACTCTTAGCTTCCGCGCCGCGTGCACCCGGCATCCTTTGATACGACTTTTTGCGACTGAACATATCCGTAGGGTCGGCACCGAAGCCAAGGTGAGACTTGCTTTCACGGATGCGTGTAGGCTGTAGCGGCGTTTTATAGGCATCAAGGTCTTGGAGAGCACGCGTCGCTTTGTTGACGGGGCGAGCTGTAGAGATATGAGAAGGAAGATACGAGAGCGAAAAAAAAACGAAAGCACCTTTGACCTGAGTCGAGGGTTGGGTACCGAAAAGAAGGGAAGCCGAACTGTGTTGTCGGACAGGAGATTGAGTCTTTACAGTATATTGAGCTGGCGCCAGAAAATAGTATTGCGAGGATACTCACCCTGCGATGATCATCAGCAATATCTCCCAAAGTAGGCAAGGTTCTGCTGCTGGTACTGGCTTCGACGGTAGGCGTACGAACAAAGATGGGTTTAGACCCGAGAGAATTAAGAGTAGGTGGCTCAGAAACCTCGCGGGGAGGCTGCGGGGTCATCGAGGTACGCATGCGGAAGAGACCGCTGTTAGCACGAGGAAGGGAGGTGTCGCGGGAGAAATTGAGAGGACGGATGAGAGAGGAGCCAGCGGGGGGTTCCATTGACTGGTCACGAAGGGCAAAAGACGAGGCATTGCGCATAGAGACGTCGCGTGAGAGTCGCTGACTGAAGGAGCTGGACTGGGGGGGATCTACGGACATTGTTCTAAGGCTGCTGCTGAGCTGGTTGCGGAGGGGAGAAAGAGTGGTACGGGGTTCATTACGGGGAATATCGACAGTAGGCCGGGGGACATTAAGTGAGTGTATGCCATTGTAATTGGGGGTTGGCTGGTGGTTGAAGGCGGATGCTGGGGGATCAAGATAGGCGCTCTGGCGGGATTGTGGCTGCCTGTCTGGACTCTGTCTCCGCAACTTTTTGGCTGGTGCCGGTCCATCCTCCATAATCGCCACAGCCGGTTCATTCTGCGCTCCTTCAACCCGTCGTCGCTTACCCATGTCGTCCTTGGAGTCATCAAACTCGTCGGGACCGCTAAAAAGGCGCGACAAAGGAGCAGCAACAAAGCTCTGAATTGTCGAAAATAGCGACGAGCTTTTTCTGACCAACCGCCGCGCAGAGGGCCCCTTCTGCGACCGCCTGCGGCTATCGGAGACGTTTGAGCTGGACCAGGACATGGTGGCGAAACAAGGATGATGGTCACACCGTGACCGTTACTTTTTCCATCAGATATTTTTGCCGGCCGCGTCGCGGTGGCTGTTTGTCGTTCTCCAGCATGTTGCACAGCGCGTCAAAAGGTATGCGCTCCGTAGCACGACACCGTACGCGACTGTTCTCGGATGTCGCCCAGGTGCGTCCCATCAGTCTGTTGCTACACGTCGTCGGTTGACAGACACAGGCAAAGTCTGGTTGTGTGTTTGTCGACTCAGTCTTCCCTATTCAGGTCGGAAGATTTGAGTGAGTACTTGTTCTGTACTTACTATATTATGTACTAAATAGTCCCAGTCTGCGTCGATACATCGGTGACCTCAAAGAGGAAGGACTTTTACACGCTGTCCGCGCCCGCTTCGCTGCCGTCAAAACGCACAACTTTACCATCACTTCTGTAGAACCTCATCCTAAGGATGGCGGTGTCTTTGTTCGCTTCGACTACAACGCTAGCGATGACTCTGATGCCCTTCATACTATAGAACATGACCTAAGACAGCAACTCAAGCAGGACGGTGCTCTTCCATCTTGGTTGGGCCTGGGCACACACGCAGGCCAAGTTTGGCTGGTCAAGGGCACTCCATGGACAGAGGTATATTTTCTTTCTCATCCTGTATCCTATGCTCTCAATCACAGGGCAGGATATGAATAGATACGCGTCACATATCCTCAAAGTATCGTTCGAAGGTCCAGATCTTCACGAAGAATCATTATATCAACTTCTCCGCGTAACTCGTTATTCACAGTTCTCTGCATCTCTTCCTGAGCGCATTTTCTAGCCCTATGGCCGCATCGGAGAGCTTTCGGAACCAAAACCAGTTCCTGCTGGCACTCCGCGTTCAACTCTAGTAACATTCAGAACCATTCGTTCGGCTGCTATTGCCCGCAACGTCTTGCATGGCCTCAGCGTCCAGTCTGGATCAACAACTCCCACAAGGTTACGCACAATGTACGAATACCCAATCCAAGGTCACGTTGTACGAGATTGGATCTCTAGTCACCCCAAGATCGTGCTTCCCGTCCTTCTTACGATACTAGGCACAATCACGTACACTATCTTTGATCCTATACGGGCATTAATGATACAAGGAAAAGTGGAGGATTGGTTTGAATTTCGGGGTAAGTCTCTACTTCCGGGAACAGGCAGAACCTTATATTTTGCTTAGAAAACAAGATTTATCAATGGCTGAGAACCAACACATACGATAGAATATACACAACAACAACTCCACTCTCATACGAGGCCGATGTCTGGAAGGAACGACAAGAAGCTGCTGAAGCAGTCAAGACATATCTTAGGGACTTACCCAGTAAGGCATCATCGATCGCAGGACGCTCACATAACCTTCCTTCCAGCCACCATTGCATTTATTCATGGACCGCAAGGGAGTGGAAAGACCACCATGTTGAAGGGCGTTCTACGTGGCAGCGACAGGTGCATTAATTTTTTGATCTATGAGCGGAAATCTTATGATGGGTAGGAAAACTTTGGTTGTGGATTGTCGACCACTGCTCAAGGCAATATCCGATACACAACTGCTCAACGCGTTAGCAAACCAAACAGGCTACTGGCCCGTCTTCTCATTTCTCAACTCTGTCAATCACCTCATTGACCTCGCCAGTGTAGGCTTGATAGGTCAGAAAGGTATACAGTCACCGCGTTTTCGTTAAATTCGTTTTAACACTCTCCGCAGCGGGTTTCAGCAGTTCTGTGTCGGACCAACTGCACGATATTCTTACCGTGACCACCGAAGCACTTAAAAACGTCAGCTCGTCGCACCGTAACCATATCCGCAAACAGATGCAAGAGGAAGAAAAACAGCATTCGCGGAACCTGGAGCGTGCTCGTTGGAAAAGCAGCATAAGGAAAGGCACTTGGCACGACGGTCGTCTAGATTGTGTTGCAGGTAACGGCGTAATGAGCGAGCTCGGTATCGGAGATGAGCTGTTTGGCGATGGCGAAGAAGTCGAGGTAATATCGGAGGTCAAGGAAGACGAACGTCAGAAGCAGAGGAGTGTCGAGGATGTTGAAGCTGTTGAGAGTTTGCCGATCGTGATCGTACGCAACTATGAGTCGAAAGGAGGCGCGAGCAAGGACGAACTTATGGCAGTGATTGCACAATGGGCGGCAAATTTGGCCGAGAGTCAGGTGGGGAATAATCCAGATGCCTTCTGCTCACGACTGATTTGCTCGAAAGATTGCACATGTCATTGTTATAAGTGACAATCGGGAAAACATGAAGCGACTAACCAAAGGTTTGCATGACTGTCTGTTTCAACACTGTATCTGAATTATTTGTTGTCAGCCCTCCCTACCAAGCCGTTGAATCTCATAGCACTGGATGATGCGGACTCCAAGAGTGCACTTGCTTTCCTACGACAGAAGCTCAAGGATGCTGACATCGATCTGAATTTCTCGCGAGAGCAAACAAACTACATTGAGCGTTTAGGTGGGAGAGCAAGTGATCTCGAGAGCGTTCGTTCTCTGGTTATTCTCTCTCCCCGCGATCTCAGCTCCTTTTCTAGTTAATTCATAAGATGCGCAGTGGTCAGGCCGTGGAAGAGGCTGTGGAAGATATTATCAACCGGGGTGTTGGCGAGATTCAGAAAAACGCATTTGGAGATGACGCGGAAGATGCAAAGAATCTTCCGTGGACGAGGGAGCAAGCTTGGATTGTGTTGAAGAAACTTGCAAATCAACCTGAGGTACCTTTGAAGCTATAGTCTACTGCTTGTGCACTGACCTCTTATGTAGATCTCGTATTCAGAAGTTCTCCTCGACTTCCCATTCAAGGGGGATGAGACTCCTCTTCGCAATATGGAACACGCCGAGCTCATATCAATGGGAACCCACAATGGTCTGTGAACTTGGCCGTGACGCTTCGCAGACTAAACATATCATCCAGGTCGTCCTTCTACGATCAGACCCGGCAAGCCCATCTTCCGATACGCTTTCCAGCGTCTTGCTCAGGGTATGTTTCTACCCTCTGATTTCAGAACCATCCATTTAAGCTTTCATTTGACTAGATCCTGTCTTCCAGGCGACTCAAGACCTCTCATTCAATGAAAAGGTCATTGCGAGTGCTGAGAACAACGTCAAAGCCTACGAGGATGAGTTATTGAAGCTCAAGGACATGGGAGCAGATACCAGCTTTTGGGCGTCTGCTCTGGGAACGTCTACCCTGACACAGCGCGCGAGATATTTGCTGGACAAGATCAGGTCGCATCAGACGAAGATTGAGAGCTTGGAGAAGAAGAATGCCGGGCTGAAGAGGATACTTGCCAACGTAGGCAGCAAAGCTGTTTCTGCACGGTAGCGGCATTGTAGTTTACCTCGCATGTATTGTACTCGATTACCACGACTCATTTCCAGACAAGATACGAAGCGAAAACCCTGACTCAGGGTCTGTGAGGCGCGTCGCGGTATTTGTCGCTATTTATGCCCAACCTTCCCCCGACATTCACCAGCCTATACCGCCTTGCTCTGCGCACCAGCTCAGCCGCAGTCCTCCACACCAGCTATGCCGTAAAACCTCTCCGCCGCATCTGGCGCACGCCTTTCGAAAATGCCGCCCGAGTAATCCACAAACTCGAAAAGAACCCTTCTCCAGAACTCAAAGCCGACTTGCAATTGTGGCTGACGACATGGGAACGGCGAGGTAAATACTTCTATGTACCTTTACCCTAACCACTAAGAAAACGTGATGACAGTGGAAAGCACCCTCGCTCTGCTCTACAACTCCTCCCAATCGCGCGGGCTCCCCCACGAAGTGACGCGCAACCTCGTCTCCATCATGCGCTTCTACGTCAGCGACACCTCGACCAGCCGCCTGCTGTCGTGGAAGCCCGATCTCGACGAGAACGCGCCTGAATATAAAATCCAGCCGCCCAAGATGGCGCCTACAAAGAGGAGAGAGTTTGAGCAGCTCTCGCACCAGCTTGCTGTTAGTAATGCGTTTGTGGCGATGAACAAGGTTGTGCGGATGGCTGAAGGGCGGGATGGGCTGGTGCTGGGGACTGCTAAGTTGCAGAGGCATGTCAGGACCTGACTGGGGCTCAAGGACGTGACATCTGTCTTCGTCGGTCCTCGAACCCGGGCCATTGTCCAGGCGTATCGTCTGTGTCTCGTCGATAGTAGCGGCAGTGCACACGAATTCGGACAGTCCTTAGCGTGGACTCAATTGCAGTGTGGCGCACCAGCGATAGCATGTTCCTCATATTATCGTATACGGACGTGTACAGAATTCACAGCAGAATCAATCTTTATAAATACACTACCTAGCCTCCATCAAGATTATGGCGGTCGACGTCTATGCCCTGGATCATTGGACTATAGTGACTTCGAGTACGTGCACCTACATTTGTTTCCCTAAACTATTAACAACGAGCGTTCTAGGATGTATGACCAGCTCTCCAGAGAGTTTTCGCAGCCGATCTTGCTTTGGGCATATGAGACCGTGATCAAGAACTGGAAGATGAGTTGAGAGGTTACCTCATGAATAAGGAGCATGTTACCGTACGTTATGTTTCTTCTCGCATTCCAATACTCATGTTTTCGCTTTGTAGTGTGTTCAAGGCCTCATTTGTGGGGTCGTTCTCTTTTCCCCATGACTTGTAGCGACGTTTCATGCTATCATAGGACTACGTCTTCAAGCCCGAGTCGCGGATGCCCGCGTTTCTATCAGAAGGAATTGCTTGACTGGTGGACGGAGTACGTATTTCCTGTTGGTCGCGTGGTGAACCGGAAGGTGAAGCCCTCGTCGTGTTACCAAGATTGGGTCAGCAATCATACCTAAGGAAGCCTTCTGAAATTGACAGCTCGTGCAGAACAGGGGATCCTGTAAGGTACAGGTCGTGCTGAAGAATGAAGGCAAGTTCAGGTGCCGTCTTTTTTCCAACAGAAGCCTTACATACTACCATCGTCGTCTTTGCTGGGTATTCAGTCCACACACGCCCATCTCCAGACAGTTTTGAAACCTCCTTGCGCGCCTTCAAGGCGCGCTTCCCCAAGCACAAGGCAATGCTTCACTGGACGACTATTACTGCTGTGTCCGGGAACGGTGGACAAGGGGCTCTATGTTCTTTCAATGGTCGGTTTTATGTGTTCACCGTTGAATACATTTTACAGGTACAACACCGATTGGAAGGGTCTACCTGGACGAATGAGTGAAGGCACGCGAAATGTATGGCGTCGACCCCATGCACGTCGCGGTCGTGATATTTCGTCCTGAAGGATGGATTGCGACCGTGGTGGGGCTCGAAGAACCCTCAGCCTGAGCGTTGACGGGACACCTTTTGGTCTAAGATTAAGTCTGGATAAGCTAGCGAGTAAATGGGCGAAAATCGTATGCATTCCAACAAACTTTTCTATCACCAAAAACAGTAACACCGTGTAGGCCGTGTTCGGCGGATCCCAGAAGTTATCGCAGTCTTCCATGCTCCACGACACTCACGCCACGGGATGGTCGGGCCTGCTTACAGTTATCTCTGTGTGAACACAGAATCTCTCTACAAGCCAGAGCACAACTGCTGACTGGTGGGACGACTCAGAAGCTATTCTTACGATATACTGGACAACATTAGCCACCAATCACGCTGGCCAAGTATTCATGACCACCGTTTATAGGACGCCGAGCTCGGATGACCGTTGAGTATAAGATGGGATCCATTCTCTCCAGGTTCATCACTCAACATGAAGTCGTTCTGTGGGCTATTCCTTCTTCTTCCTGCTGTTCTTGGCGCACCCAGAATACCTACCGGTCTCACTGCTCGTGACGATCCCACCCCAACCACGGAGGTTCAAGATGGACAGACCGGCACTCTGATTGTGCTCCCGCCACAGGCCACCGAAACAGGCCTGAAGAACATCCCAGGTATGTCTCTGCTCTTTGACGTCTGCGGCCAAAGACTGATATTATCTCGTAGATGCCGATCACCCTTTCATTGCCCCTGGACCTAATGATCAGCGTGGACGTGAGTGCGTTCTTAGCCTTTACAATGTTCCCCGTACTCACCTTCTATTCTTAAGCATGCCGTTCGTACCCGTCCACTCGTATAGCGTATAGTTCTTGGATTGATCTTTTAATACAGCTGCCATGAATACTCTCGCCAACCACGGTTATGTTTCCAGAGAGTGGGCAACTATATTTTTATACTCTGCGGATCTGATTTTACCGCGCTTCAAGTGGAATTACAAACTTTGAGGAGATTGTTCTTGCTCTGATGGAGGTAGGTGTATATCGCGGTTGTTGGGTCCTCGTCTGATCTCCACAGGCATTCAATTTAGAACGAAATTTCGGTGCTAACATGGCGGCAAACAACATGGTATGCCAGAAAATCTTATGTTTATCACCCATTAAACGTTCTACTACTAGCTGACACGCGGAAATCCCTTTGTGGACATACTTTCCATCGGTGGTGTCTCGCCACATGTTCCTCCACTTCCTGGTAAAATTGACGGCCCAGAAACCGGAGGTATAGCGAAACATGGACGTTTTGAAGGTGGGGAAGTTGCTCTGACGCTCAACTTTCGAGTCTGAGATTTGTAGGTGACGCATCGATGACACGCGCCGACGCGTTTATTGGAGACAATCGTAACTTCCAGGAGAACCTCTATGATCTGGTACGTTCGCCTCTGGGTGGTTCTTTCACAACTCCTTACTTTCACTTCATAGGACATACTGCAGCTAGAGAAATTCGGGGACAACGGACCAGAAGGAAACGATACGATTTTTAATTTGGAGACACTTATTGCCATGAAAATCGAGAATATCAATGCGGATCAAGTTGCAAACCCTAAAGTTCGTATTCAGGTTGGGGTATTCATTATCCTTGCTAAGGCGAAGCCAGTTTGAATTCGCGGCGCGCCGTATGAACGCAGCTTACGGTGAGTTGACAAACTATATGTCTGCAGCTTTAATAATGTCTGTTTGATTAGGTGAAAGTGCATTTATAATGAAGTACGACTCCCTTGTTGGTCTACATAGCACAACTAACGAGACCCTGTCACCAGCGTCTTCGCCAATGGTATGTATCCCCTTCCTTCTCCCGGTGAACAATTGCTGAAGGTTCGTTAGGTACCACCAAGCAAGCAACGCTTGAAATCATCAATTCATTTTTCCGAGACCAAAAATTCCCTGACAACTGGTTCCGTGCAGCTGTCCCAGTCGTAGCAGCAACTAACGGGGCCACGGTCGCTGAACTCTTTTCTGGCGTAGGCGTTCAACCTGGCAGGAACAACGACCAAGGTGTCTATGTCGCCGATCCACCACCACCGGCACCTTTTGATACCGGTCTTGTACGTTGCATGGCTTTCCGTCAGTTCATCGTTGAAATACTTCCAGACCTGTTTCGCGTACTGGGACCAAGCTCAAAACACACCGGCGGTCCTGGTCAACACGACGGGTATATTTAAGCAGAATGTGGATCTGCTGACAGGTAAGGTTATGACCCCAGTAGACTTTGATATCTGATTCGTCTTCGCAGGTATCCAATTCGCCGCGTCTGGCTGCGCTGAACAGGCACTTCCAAATGGTCCTTCAGATGTGTAATGTTGTTCACTGCTCTGGACTTTCATTATTCCGTTTACTAGCTATGATTTTATTGGGATTGGGATATTTTATGACCGATGAGATTTGAGCTACTGTTTGGCGTGTACCGAATTTTACTCTGCAACCCGTAAAAGTTAGCGAACGAGAGGCCTGTGGGCCACTCTATTGTTCATCAAGTTCTTGTAAGACGGCAGTGCTGGGCGCTAAATATTTCGAGTGAAAATTTCGAACTCCGCTCAGTCCCCTTTCTTGACCTTCACCTTATCGTCTAGGTCAATTCCCCATATTCACATTTTCAGCTCGAGGCTACCTGGAACCCTTTTAAGGCGTAAATTGCAGCGTACTTTGGCAATAAGCTTGAAGACTCTTGTACTTAAGTAATAACGTCATGCTCACAGGTGTCTCAACACGTACAATTATCCTGACATTTGTTAGCATTAGCTGACCGTCTCCACAGAACCTTGCCCAAACTGCGGATTTGACGCATCAGTCCAATCGTCTCGTCTCTGCGACCAACAATCACCATATCAGCATCTCCTGGTTTCCGCTTCGTCACCTTTTCCAAGAGTGACACCCGATTCGGCTCGCAAAGAGATAAAGTCATTCATTTCCGAACTCCGACGCGACCTCGAAGTGACCAATTCGCGTATTGAACGCCTACGGAATTCCCTGAAGGTCGCGGAGGCGCACCGTGACTCCATCATTGAGATGAGAGATGCGCATATTGCGCTCCTCTCTCCTGTGCAAGACATGCCTCCCGAGATCCTGTCCGCGATCTTCTCCTTTACACTCCATACGCATTTTGATGCTCTAGATAAGACAGGCTTGACGTGTCCTTGGCTGTTAGGAAGGATCTGCAGCCAGTGGAGACACATTGCATGGACGACCCCGGCGCTTTGGTCGTCCTTCCAGATGGGCAGGCCGCCTGCCTTGACGAATGCGGGACGATACGTAGATCGCGTCAAGGACGTGCTGGGTCGTTCTGGAGAGGCGCCTCTTTCCACATCATTCACTTTGAGCCCCGAGTGCCTACAGCCCTTTGTGGGCATCACCTCACGTCTTTGCGATCTCCATATTGTGTGCCCACTTGCCTACGACTTGCGTTCCTTGCAAGGCTTTGATTTTAGCGGCTTAAGGAGACTATCTATCCGTACCGGAGATATGGAAACATCCGATGAGGTCTATGTTGATATCTCTCACACAGCTCCCCAACTACAGGAGGTTGAGCTCATTTTCAATGTTCTTGTTCCGCCTTCTCCCAATGCCATAATCCTCCCTTGGTCCCAGTTGACTGGCCTAAAGCTGCGGGCTTATCGTGGGTCCGCCCTAAGAAACATTCGTCTCCATTGTTTCCCGCAGTGCACCCGACTCGTCACTCTAGATATCATCAGTGTCTTACATGATCCCCTACCCATGAGTTCTGCTATCTCACTCCCCGACCTACAGTCCATTACAATCAGGTTCCTCTCCCAACTAGAGCCCCTCAGATGTGTGTCACTCCATACCTTGGAAACTAGTCTGTCGGACTACCCGGATTCTACCGAGCTCCGGGCAGATTTCTTACGAGCCTTCCTCCTACATTCTCAGTGCACAATATATAGACTGAAGCTTATGATCTTGGGAAGCTCTTGGAGATCAACGCATACAGTTTCATGGAACATATTCACCGCTTGTCTTCCCAATGTCACCCAGCTGGAGATCAACTGCAAGCACCTGCGCCATCTCAGCAATGTGCTATTTGGGCATCTTGAATATAGTCCAGTGCAGCATCATTTCCCTCGCTTGGAATCATTAATGCTCGAGAATCATGATGAATGGTCTCCAAAGGCAGAAGCGGCTCTAATTCGCGCCATAGAATCTCGGAGGCACAGCGTTTCCGACGATCAAGACTCTTGTGCCAAGTTGCGCCGTATTCACATTAGATATGTTTGGCGGCATCATGTCAGCAAGCAAACAAAGAAGGTGCTAGACTTGGGAGACATTTCGTTGACGTGGAATAGAAATCTCTTGGACTGCTTGACGGACATGGAGAAGGATGGCTTGAATGTGGAAATAGGTGCGTTTTTTGTGCACATCTGTGAAGCGGTTTCTGAGAACTGAGATCAGAGAGGATTCACGATACGTCGCCCTTAGAAGACACGGCTAAAGCCTAAAGGAACTCCTATAGGCTGATATATGCTTCCCAATAGCGCCACATCACATAGCTGAACAGGAAATAAAGAAGTATGAGTAGTTGTCCATCCCTATGAAGGTATTTGCTATTGCTGAAAGTTCAAACGGTACAACGTGTACAAGTGTCTTCATCTGTCCGGAACATGAACGTGTTCCGCGAAAGGTATTTGATTGTTAGCGCTTGTGGGAGGGCAACCACCTACAGTAGCAATATACTTGGTTCGGCACTGTGCATCTCTGCTTTATATGGCTGCGCTATGTCGATACTAGATAATAAGAGTAGTCATTTACCACTGAGTTGGTAACCATAGAATCATCAAAGTCCCGAGCTTGAAAAACTGTGACTCGGCGCAGACGTCCCTCGAAGATGCAATCGCATCTCGGTCTCCAAACAGTGGGTTCTGCCTACAAATATGGTGCGCCTTGTTCAGAATGCGTACAGGGATGCAGAATCAAGGGGAACATGTCACAAAGTCGCGTGACCCATTGTGACATTCATTCTTAACCACAACAAAGTGCCCAAACAGGTTGAATTATGGGACAATGCGACGGCCCCGCTCAATGGAAGCCGGAGGACAATGGTTGCCATCGACCATTCTTGTATATAAGGCTGGCTAAATGCAGAGTGGAATACCCATTCTGCAGTGCGGATCCACTTGACGAACACGACATCATCTTCGCCCTTCTCCTCTTACGCCCCGTTTAGACATTCCTCACGATCCATTCATCTTTTAAACATGCACGCCTCTGCTGTCTCTGCCATCGTTTCCTTCCTCACCGACGCCCTTGCTCCTTTCTACGACCCCGCATTTTTGCTCGCCGTCCGTCTCCACTTGCAGATGTCCCTTCCTGCCCACTTTACATCCTCAGCAGAGCTGAGTCTCTCTGCCACCACTGCCCCACCGCCGGTCCTTGCCCAAGTGCCTCTGGCCTTCGCGCAGTGGATGTTCTTCTTGGGCAGTCAACCTATTCGCATCGTCGCATCGTCGACAGAGGTCAAGGCAGTATTCGCTAGCCGAACTGCGACCCTTTGGCGGGAGGACGGCGAGGAGGATCTTAACGAACATAATGTTCCCTCCATCGCTCGCCGGAATGCCACTAGCACGCGGGAGAACGTATACAGGCCTCCCATTCGCGTCCCTTCGCCTCCCCTTCGCGCATCTGTTCCCGCTGCCATCGTTGTTGATGATGACTCCTCGTCAGACTCGTCATCCGACTTGGACTCTGATGATGGATATCTTTCGGAGGACTCGATGACATCCGTTTCGTCCACCCAGTCCGTCTACTCCGTGTCAAAGCCCGAGTCGCCCGCTCTTTCAAAGCGATCGGTGCCTCCCACTACCTACCTTTACCAAGGTGGCAAAACCAACGTCGTCACAGGCGGTGTCATGCTCGGCGCGTCGTCGAACAAGCCTGTGGCTTTCAGCGCTTGGAAGCCCTCGTCGTGCAACAAGCCCTTTACTCCCGCGAAGCGACAGGCATTTCCCAAAGCCCGTCGCGTACTCCTTGGCCCAGACAGCAGCAACTGGCGCCGACGTGATTAACGAACTACCGCCACGCATTTTGCTTTAAAACCGTCAATGACCAGACTACTGTATCTCCTAGATTGTACACTTCTCACCGGACTCTACCGAACTCTTACTTATACATTACATCGTCAATTACAACCTCTGCCAGCGGAGGCTTACTATTGTGTATCCCTTTCTTTTATGCTCCAATTGTACTTATTATACAAATGAACTTTTGAAGAAACGTAACCTTCTTGAACCAATCGCTATTAGATAATCGTGGCGTATTCGACTCTCTTTCTCTGCAACCAATATGTAACAGTCAATATGTTAGAGAACATTTGTTCTTTGCAGTCGGAATATTAATCATCGCATTTTTGTTATCAAGCAGCGTCCTTTGTCAGCAGCTTCCCTTTGTAAGTTTGCTTTGAAGTCGGACTGAAGTTGAAGCTGAAGCTTGGACCTCTGCCTTATCTCTAAAGATGATCGCTTCGAATCGTTGAATACTTCTTGCCTTATCACCATGACTAGACTTCTTCTTACCGGTGCGTCTGGATATCTGTACTACGCGTTCTACTCTCTACGTGCTCCTTTGACGCTAACTTGTGTCATGCAGCGGCGCAGAGCTTCTGCCACACATTCTGGGACTACCCGATCTCGAGGTATACACCTTGGTCAGGACAGATGCACAGGCCGAAGCACTTTCTGGAATGGGTATCAAACCCGTGCGATTCGACTTGACGGACCAAGCGGCCATTGTCAAGTCTGTTGAAGAAAACTTAAGTAGGTTCATCTTTTATGCGCCACACAGGATGTAGTGGGAGAGCTTATCTGGTTCGCGTAGTCACAGTGGTATTCCACCTGGCCGATGCATTCAATTTCGCGCCTGCGGAGGCGTTTATCAACGGTCTTGCATCCGTCAAGACAAGGACACGCCAGCCAGTTCATTTCCTACATGTTCGTGGACATCGTATAAGTATAAACGCGATTGACTTGACTGATCTACAGACCTCTGGTGCCAAAATATTCTCCAGCCACGCAGGGATACATCACCGGCTGCGCGACGACGAGGACGTTTACACCGTTCAAAAGACCACAGAGCCTGCCATTCCTTTCATGAAAACGGTTTGCCGTTTTCTCGACTTGACAGCTTTGAGGGCTCATCCGTTCTTATAGCCTGTAGAGACATGCACCGCGATCCACGAGCTCGGCGACAGCCTTGGTGTGAACACCTATATCTTCGTGCCCCCGATGGTCTACGGCCCACGCTCCGGCTTTGGTAACAAGATATCCATCCAATATGTCGATATCATCAGGATTGCGTTGAAGCTCAGGACCGTGTACCAGGTCGCAGATCCATCTTTCGTAGGTCTCCGCTTTCACCACCGCGAAGAGTTACCAATGTCGACATCCGCTAGGAATGGCCGCTATGCCACGTTCAAGATGTCGCATCACTCTACGTTCTACTCATCAAAGCGATTCATGCGGGGAAGACCATACCCCACGGAAGGAAGAGCGGATACTTCTTTGCTGTGAATGGGGAGTATAAGTGGAAGGATTTATACCAGGGAATCGCAAATTCGCTTGCTTCGCGAAGTCTTATCGATAGTAATGTGCTAAGTACCCCTACGGATGACGATTTGGAGCGCATAGCGAAAGTGTTAGGTAAAGGTCCGAAACCACTCGTCGATATTTCGGTTGGAGGAAGGTGCGGCCTCCTTCTATCTTGCGCTTGGCTATCACTTACTTTTTTGCCATAGTTGTGCTCTCACAGCTTCGAATGGTGCAGCTCTTGGATGGACGCCACAGTACGGGGTTGACCATCTTCTGAGCACTATCGATGCGGAGGTCCAGTTTATATTGAAGAACCTGAAGTAATAAGAGATCAAGAAATTGTCGTGTACTTATGTTAGTCGCACTTGAGCGTGTTCATCAATGGTCAATCATCGTCTATTCCGAAGACACCCATATCCCGTAAAACAAATACAGACTCTTCAACTCGCATCTCCAACACCGTCAGCCGTTCCTCCTTCTTCTCCCATCCCTCGATGATATCGCGGTCTAGACTTGACAGCAGGCTCTCGTCCATCTTGACATCAGTCCTCTCGCGTTTCTGCAACACGGCGCGGACCAAGGGTGCGTCCCTTTCAGTTTGGCGACGTAAGCTAATATTATACAGAGTTTTGTAGAGCTGGCCCAGTATCACGGAATACGCTTTTGCAAGGTCGACATACCTGTTGCAATAATGTTAGACCGTCGGTACATGGAGTAAGATGGAACTGACCATAGATATATGGTACGAAGGGGATTGCGCTCGCTAGTTTTAGGAACTTCAGACGTGCTGATGATGGAGTCCGTAGCTAACGCCGACAACAGAGGTCGAACGTCCTTTGCGGCCATCATGGCTATCTTCGCGATCTAAAAGACATGAGAGAAGAGCGCATACAGGTACTCTAGAATGCAAACCTGCTTCTCCTCCATTTTTCCTGTCTGCAGCAACAATCGTACAATGCGTACGCCCTGCGTTCCATGTCGCTCTCGAGTCACAGCTTCCAGGACACTCCGTCGTAACCTCTTGGAAATGAGCTCGAACTCGATTTGTATTTTCTGAGAGTCGAATGACAAAAACGCCGCGGCACGAGCTTCCGGAGTCGGATTATCAGCACTCGACAGGATACCAAGGTATTCCTTGATACACGTCGTATTGGAGATCTTCTTCGACGACGAATAAGCGAGCCCGATTGAAAGATCGTCGTCCTCGGACAGCTGCAGGGCAATGTTTGAAACGGATATCGGTTCTATCGAGGAGGTCAACCAACAATTCGATTTCCAAAGGGACACGACAGACCTGTTCTTACATCCAACAAATTACGCTGGGAAGATTCGGTTACTTTTAGAGCGGCCTTTACAACTAGAGCAGCGCCCTCGTTGTAACGCTCCCTGACCGCTCGTTCAATTAACTTTAGGCCCAGTTAGCTGAATCGAGCAGAGAAAAAAGGTTACACACGGAATTACGAAGATGTATGTTAAATTTATCGAAGTTTACGCGGAAATAGACGGTTTCCTGCTTTGAGTGAGAATGGAAGTGTGCTCAGAGAAGACTATCGCGTACATCCACGTCTCCATCTTCATCGACGTTCTTCCGCTAGCCAGACATAAGTAATCAGTAGTGTCGGGGCGATAGTTTTTACTACCTTGGAGGAGGACCGATGACTGGGTTGATCCTTGGCCTTGCGTTTCTGCAAGAGGTCAGCCAACGTCCATAACGACAACAGGATTTACTCACCAGACCAACGCTCTCAGCTGCTTCCTCTTCCCTCTTTAGCTTGGCCTCTGCCGTCTCCTTAGCTTCTCGCAGCTGCTTTGAGGTCGGGAAACCCGAAATCTTGGCCTTTTCCTCCGCTTCGTATTTAATGATCTTGTCCCGAGGAGACTCGTGTGAGAGTATTGTTGACGGCTTGAGATATGACGCCTCCACGAGTTTATACAGGGTCTGTGAGTACACTTTAGTCCCTACCGCCCAGTCAGATCGTGTAACAAGTCATGGATATTGACACACCTTTGTGATCCATAGTCGGCAAAAACTCGTAAACATCCTTCGAACGAAGTTTGCCATGATCCAGAATCAGCTGGACAATATCTCTCCCCTTTGGAAAAATCAGGACCAATCCATCCACAACCGTGAATCACGCACCGCGTCGCCAAAGAGATTCTCGGCGACCCACACGTATTTGGCAAATCTCAGCCGCATCAGACACTCATCTATGTTGACCTCCAGTACCTCACCCTCGCGGTCAATGGTTGCATGCCATAGGAGATTGTGCTGGACGAGCACGAGAACGGCGGCGCGCACCGTGCGCGGTTTTAGGCCTGAATAGCGCACCAAGTGGGGTAGCGTGAGCCGGCCCCGCGTGAGCAATACCGAGGCGACCTTCTGCAGATAAAAAGGGCGTGAAAATGAGAGCAGGCGGCAGAAAAGCACTGCTCACTGCTGTCAGGGCGCCAAAGTGGGAATCAATTATCTGAACGCACAATCTTGATGTATGAGAGTCGGCCATACTGGTCGTCGTGGTGGTTACAGGTCAAGAGCAGATGCAACTATTTGCTTGCATCGAACGCGCTTCATAGATGCATTTCACGACGTGCGTGATAGTACGAGTCAAAAATATTCACATTTATTTTTCGGCGACAACTCGGCAAACGCCGCAACGAGTAGAATACTAGTACAAATCAAATTCAATCCCACAAAAAAGCTGTAAAGTTAGTAGACCATTCAATAAGATAATAAGCGATAAAAACTAGAAAACAGTTAGGGAACAAGTCGGGAGAAACCTAGCCTTCTTTGGATCAAGCGCGCGAGAAAGAGAGCTGGATACCACAAGGAGAATCCAGCCATCTGACTCGCCACTTGAGCATTTTTGCACTTAAGCTTTGACGCGCGCTCTCTTTGAACCTACAATGAGCCAGTCAGAGTGTGCAACCGAGAGCAAGAGAAATGATGCTTACCGAGAGAACCGCTCAACGCGTCCGGTCCATCATGTTCAGATGCGTCGTATTCCACTTCATCGATGGATCTCTTGGAACTCTTGCTGGCCAGTGTTGCTGAGCTCTTATTCGACGCAGTCTCGGGGTCAATTTCGTCCCAAGTCGTGTCGCCACCGTGCTCTTCATTGTGCTCCGCATTTTCTGCGTCCCAATCGTCGTCACCATAATTTTCAAGAGCTCCTTCAAAATCCACTTCTTCATTTTGCGCTTCATTTTCTTCCGAGTATTCTTCTAGAGCGCAGAAGGTGAGCACATTCACAAGGACGGTGGAAAGGCATTTACCTGTATCCTTGGTATTGTCTTCATCGATTGCTGGTCCGTGTTCAGATTCTTCGAAAAATTCTGGAAACGAAAGATTAGAAACTATGAGAAACGAAAAAATGCACTACGCACCAAGTTCTTGAGCATTCTCCGCCGTATAGTCAGTTTCAGTTACCGGACCGCGGGGCTCTGGTTCTAGAGACGTTTTAACAGTAACAAGTAGGAAAGGGGGGAGGACTTACCGTTACCTAAATCGTCGAAGTCATCGTCGTCATCTTCAGGAGGAGGTGGAACATCAAGCGTGGATAAATCACTGGCAGGAAGAGCGGAATCCGGAGCGCGAGGAGTTACGAAGACTGATGGCACCGTGGAGACTTCTTCGGCATCATGTTCGGACTCCTCAAGGGAAGTTTCCTCGGTAACCGGTTCAGCGCTCGTCTGCTCAACAGGTGCCACTGATGCAAGTTCTTGAACAGCTTGCTCTCCAGCTTCCGTCGGCTTAGACCCACGGCTTGTATCGTTGTCGTCTTGAGCCTCTTCTTCATTGTATGTGTGTTCATCTGCACGGCCGAGGTTCGAGTTCAATGCGCTTGCGTGATCTTGCTCTTCTTGTTGTGCTTCCTCCTGCTCAGTTTGTTCTTGTTCTTCCTCTTCCTCGTGAGAATAGGATGGTTCGGCGGTTTCTTCTTCTTGCTGATTTTCTGCCGCATGGGGAATGTCGCTCTCAAACGCCTGCTCGCCATTGGCATTATATTGCTCTGTAATTGGAATGAGCTTCATGTAAATGGAGAAATTGTTAATGTGCGTACGATCGTTCGTTGTTTCACTATACTCTTCACCATTGAATTGGAGACGGGATATTCCTTCGTGAAGCTGTCTGTATCGTATTATGAATCTGGGCACAATGGTGCGAAGCTTCAGGCGAAGGGGACCGGAAGAGCCAGAAGCGCTGTGGACAAGACTGAGGTCATGCAGGGAAACCTCGCGCGCATATACATTATCCTGTTACGACGTGAGTGACCGTACTGCGGAAATAATAATAAAAACATACCTCAGAAACGACAAGTTGTAGATCGTAAGCATCCAGAACCAGTTCTGAGCCCGAAAGATCGGCAATGCTAGAAAAATGTTCGTCTTGACGGAGGGCCTCGAAGACAACTGTAAGC
Source organism: Hymenopellis raphanipes (assembly GCA_003314085.1). Taxonomy (NCBI): domain Eukaryota; kingdom Fungi; phylum Basidiomycota; class Agaricomycetes; order Agaricales; family Physalacriaceae; genus Hymenopellis; species Hymenopellis raphanipes. The sequence goes on along the minus strand of QLPD01008115.1, from coordinate 37,797 downwards.
GGTTCATAATAAAGGGTCGGGTTCTCTTGCAAGAACACGGTAAACTCCTGGTGCTCGGTAGACGAGGAGGACGCAACGTTGGGCTGGTTGAACAAGCAGGCATCTTCGTGGTCGACATCTGGAAAAGAAAGTAAAATACCAGGGGGTGGCTCGATAAAAACGCCTTCTGAGATTTCATGGGGATCTTTAACCTCGAAAGACTGCTCTTGGTCTTCAGCGGTCTCCGCGGCAACAGGGGGTAGCGATCCTTCAGCAACAACCTCGGCTGCCGCAACATCGCCGCCATCGAACAGTTGGTCTGACTCTGCAGCGAGTGCATCAGCTGCCGATGACTCGGTGTGATCGTAGAGGACCTCAGCTTCGAGCTGGTCCAATGTAACAGATTCTTCAACCGGGGCATCAACAATGTCAACTTCGGGAATGACCTGCGCCTCTTCGTAGACTTCAGACTGAATGAAGGCGCTGTGCGATTCTGCGACCGCCGATGTGTCAATAAAATCGTGTACTTCGGGAGCGACGACGTCCGTTACTGGCGGCTGGGAGGGTGTGATGGGAAGCGAGGAAACACTATGAGAGGGGTACTCCATTGCAGGTGGTACCTCCAATGCGACAGGGAATGCAGATTGAGGCTCAGAGTGCGGCGATGTGTCCAGCTCTTCGACGTCTACCATCTCCCCACTGTAATCCGCATCTGCCTCGGACATCTCGTACTCTTGGTCCTGGGTGTAGGTGTCCATATCGATTTCAATATTGTCGTTCTCTGCGAATTTTTCAGAGGAAAAATGGACGTCTGTGTCCATCTGATGTGACCAAATCTCGTGAGAGGGGTTCATTTCGACGTCGTCTGGCTGGTAGTCGAGCATCTGTGTATCAAAGGGTTCCAGCATAGTCGCTGCCGTCGTCATTATGCACGACGAAGGGAATTGTGTGGTGGTGGGCTGAAAGAATGATGAGGGCTTACCTAACTTTCCCTATTATATATGCGCACGGACCACGTGTGTACCATTGTACTCGCCTTCATCATGGAATCGAGCGAAATGGCAGCGACCATGGCAGCGCAGGCTGCCGACACTGAGTACCTCGTCCGAAAGAATATGACCTCTGGCTATCAACTATTCTCTCTGCTAACGCCGCCTGTCTACTTGGCCTTTTCCTTGTCGCGCTATGGTCGAAGCAACTTCTCAATAAACCGTCTCCTTCGTGCTACTTGGATCGGCGGTGCTGCAGGTGGAACAAGTATTCTGACAATGTCTGCTCCTCTAAGTATATTCCCTAGGAATTGCTGCTGGTGGTGCTTTTGGCTACGTCCGTTACGGCTTCTCCAGCCCAGAACACGTTCAGAAACAGAGAATTCGCGTCACATACGATGTAGGAGGCTCCGAGAATATGTATATGTCCCTTACCCTATGAACAGACCAACCGATTACGCGCTGAAGACCATTCTGTCATCGGTTCCCTCTTATGCGGCGTCATCGTGCCCGCGATATTTTGGAAACGGGCGCACATCGTTAACAGTAAGTGAACTCCTCGATCTGTTCTACAGATCTAATTAGTATGCCTTAGTGGTTCTTGGGGGTGCAGGTATTGGAAGCAGTATTGGCTTATTATGGCATTACACTCGGGCTTGGACTGGAGATGTGCCTCCAAAGCCGAATTTACACGGTTGAACGTCGTAGCCTATGTTGTTCCAGTTCATTTCTTATTTGCATGCAAGTCTGATCGTTTCATTGGGATATCGCGTACATTTACATCTTCCAACAGCGTCTGCGGTTATCCAGTAAACACGCCTTGAATGTATTGTCACGACTGAGGCTATCCAAACTCGGCATTTTAATAGGAAGTCACGGTGCTTCCCTACCGTTAAATGAGGATCTGCGCTTGTCATGATTTTTGGGTCTCTTATCTTGAACCATCACAACGTCGCAGAGAAGAGTCTTCATGGCTGCCCCGAAGTCGTCGCAGGCGTGCAATCCATCTAGTAAGTACAGCGTCTCATCCCACATCGCCGCGTCGAGCTTAATTTTCAGAGTTTGCCCCAGGCGTCCTGGACTATCCTCTCGCTCGGTCTCCATATGAAGAGAATGACCAGAACTACACGATTACTCGCCAACCTTCCCCTCTGAATGATCCTGGGCCATTCACCGAATGCTTCATCCCAATATTCCTTAAAAACAAAATCACAAGTACCCCAGGATACCCCTCAGTGCCTCCCAATCCGTCAATCCCAGCCCATCGCATTATGTCGTCATCCTTGGGGGGCTTGGGCATGTTCGCGACGCGAAAACTCTTACAAGGCGAACTCATTCTCTCAGAACGTGCTTTTGTCGTGGTACCTCTGGTCATGCCGCCCATTTCGCCACCAAAAGAGCTCAGCCTCGAAGAATATGCCGCTCTGTACTGGCGTTATGCCGAGAAGCATTACCAGATTCTGCTTGACCGCATGACCGACGAAGAGCGAAAGGCGTTTATGTCGCTTTCCGATGGTGATAAGAAGGACGGGCGCGGTCCCTTGGCTAGTATCCTGAGGACCAACGCCTACGCGATTGAGCCCCTGAGGAAAGAAGGTATGTTCGTCAAACCTAAGCATTGCACGTCCATCTCACTACGTCTACCAGGGGACGACAGTGTGACAGGCGAGTACTCGGGAGTCTTCCGACAAATCTCTTACATCAATCACAGGTCTGCTCACTTTAACTCCCCAGGCCTAATTATTGACAGATCTTTTTAGTTGTGGTCCTAATGCTATGCGCCGCTTCCACATGTCTTCGTTCTCCATGCGCCTCTGGGCCACTCGCGACATAGCCCAAGGGGAGGAAATTACCCTCAACTACAGCTCAGTGTGGGAAAGTGCTGCTTCACGGCAACAGAAATTCGATTTCTACGGATTTCGCTGTAGATGCCCATCTTGCACCAATGCTGCAGAGTCCGACCGCCGTCGCGCACGTATCGACGCACGATACAACACAGAAGATATCATGAAACGTCTTGCGGCCATAAAGCTCATGCCGAAGGGCAAAGGAACGAACGATCTCCTGATGAAGGATATCGACGAGGGACTTCGCCTTTTTGTGGAAGAAGGTTTAGAAGGGGATCCTGAGTATCTGGCATTGCTCTGTTATGTCTGTGCGGTTTTGAATGCAGTCGGCACGGATGGGGCGAGGTTCACTAAATATTGCTACGCGTTGTTGAGGTGTCACATAGCCTGGGGTTCAGACCTTGGAGAGATGATGACCTTCTTCCAGAGCAGCGTCACGCCCCTTCATCGCCTACATTATCTATCGTAAAAGTAGAAATACTGTAGATTGTCCAAACTACTTGAGCTCGTTTGCAGTTCGTCGTTGCTTTCTAAGGGCCATCAATTTACACGTTTTTGGGTTGACGACAACCACTACTTATGTCGACGTAACACTTCGCGAAGCTTCTTTACTGAGGCCCAATGTATCTAAATTCTATAAGAAGCTATGTTGACGCGAACTCAAGAAGCAGGATCAGCGCTTTCTTCGTTGCTTTTTGACTGGCCTTTGTCCTTCCATTCAACCAGACCACGATATAGGAGCCCCAGGACACTCCTCCACAATGCCTACAATGCCTTCCCCGGAGGTTCTGCCTCATACACCCTTCGAAACGTATGATCCCTCCAGTACGCTTTCGCTAACCTGAAAAGGACCGGCACTAAATTCTTTGGATGATAGAGGTCCCAAATTGTCCTGCTTCTGAAGGAGGCAAGATACTCTACGTGTTCACTACTCTTCCTCCCAAAGGGCCCGGCTCATATTCCTCGGAGTGCTTTCTGGTTGAAAAGCTCAAATCCCGCGTCACGAACACTCCAGGATTCCCTACCCAGCCCGCCCAACCAGCAATCCCCTCCCATCGCGTAGGACCTTCGCAATTGAATGGCTTGGGTATGTTCGCGACACGAAACATCAAGCAGGGAGACCTCATTTTCTCGGAACGCGCACTCATCATCTTACCTCTTGGTCTACCTTGCTGCGGTGATGTTTCTGGCCTGAGCGCAGAGGACCGGCAGCGTGCGATTTTACATTCCGCTGAACAAATCATGGAAGGTTTGTTCGAACGGATGGATCCTGGACTGCAAAAGGCGTACATGTCACTACACAACAGTCACAAGCTAGATGGTAGCGGCCCATTGTTCGGGGTGTCGAGAACGAATGCTTATAGGATTGTCCCGTTGTCAGAAGAAGGTACGCTTTCGGTGTGGCCGGCTCCCGTCATACCGTGTCGCTCACAGTTATGCAGATGCAGGGAACGCAGGCGCGTATTCGGGCGTGTTCGATCAGCTTTCTCGCATCAACCATAGGTTTGTCAAGGCTCCTACTCTGCGTACTCACACCGGTTATTCAACTTGTTTTTCTAGTTGTGGGGCCAACACGACGCGTCGCTTCCACATGCCTTCATTCTCCATGAGACTCTACGCCACTCGAGATATCCGCGAAGGAGAGGAGATCACCTCCTACTATGATACTGTCTGGGAAACCACCGCCTTACGCCAAGCTCGACTGGATCGTTACGAGTTCCGTTGCACCTGCTCGTCCTGTTCCAACGCTGCAGTCTCAGACCAACGTCGGGCAATGATCAAGGCGCGCTACAACCCGGAGGAGGTAAATGAGCGCCTCCGCGCGCTACCACATATGCCCCGATCTCCAACAACGAGCGTCATTCTGATGCAGGACGTTGAAGTTGGACTGCGCCTCTTCGCGCTGGAAGGCTTAGAGGGCCATGCTTTTTATGGCAGTTTTCTCTACTACGTCTCTGCGGTGTTATGTGCGGTCGGGGAGGACCAGACTAGATTCCGCGAATACTCTTTAACACTTTTGAAGTTTTGGATTATTGGCGGTTTCGATCTGGGGGAGATGTTCGCCTTTTTCCAGAAAAAAATCATTTCCATTCATCGCCTACATCACGTTGCGCTTTAGAAAAACAGTACTTCAAATGTATGCATAAGTACTGTATCGCAAACGAAACAGATTTCAAACTTGGGGTTGGTGCGTTGAAGGGCGTTGATTGGATCCAAGTGCCGGTGGGCAGAGCGGTAAGTGTCCCCATTTGGCAGTCCCCATTCTTTCCACTACCACGACCAAAAGCAGATCAGAACTTGAATCAAAACGCGGGACGCCGTCAGTGACTCTTTCGTTCTGTGGGGACTTGTCGTCTGGTGGTGCAGTCGCATACTTTTCCGGCTTGGTCTTTCTTAACTCTCGTACTCTTGGGACTTGAACAGGATGCTTTGCCAAGCAAAGAGCTCGTTGCTACATGCGTCCGGCTACTACAAATGACCGAATCTGTCACAGCTGACCGAGATATCTGCTTTGTTTATGGACCTATCTTACATGAATGCATGAACGACCATCACCATGGCTATGCCTCTGTTATCAACTCTGTGTCTGGGCTATGCCTCTGTTATCAACTCTACGTCTCGGCTATGCCTCTGTTCAGATTGGAGATGTTTCGTGGAGGCCGTACGTCACTGACGTGATCTTATGATGTTCTCATTTACCTGATTGCGGTGGGATCAATGATATCCAAGTGATGCACTTGACTTCTCGAAGCTGGAAGCTTGAAAACTGAATGTCTTCCATCTTACAAGAACGATAGGCACAGATCCGTGCTTCAAGGAGTTGTTTTTACTGCACATGGTCATCGCAGCACAGTCTGATGCTATTTTGGCGACTTATCTTTCTTATTCAATTCTACGTCTTCATAAGGCCTCACGTACTTCCGCGGCACCACAGCTCTCACAGCTTGCTTTTCTCCTGCTACCATGTCGTACACTCCAGCTCAAGAGAAGTACATTCTTCGCTCATTCGTCCATGGCTACGTTATTGAGGTCATTGGATACGGAATGGAGACTGTCCTTTTCCTCTTGACGCTCTCTCGTATCGGTAAGTTTTCCCCGACGATTTCTGATCTGGTCTCATGGGCTCTCTAGCATCGAAAGGCCCATGGAGTAGGCAGAGAATCGTCTTGGCCCTTTTTGTCACTCTGATGTGGGCCCTAATGACCATTCGAACCGGACTAGAATGGTGGTATCTCGACTTCTTCGTCATCGTTCATGGAGATTCACGAGAATCCATGTTGATGGCTGCAGTCGTGCAGGGACCTTATCCCACAGCAGTGCGATACGGTGCCGTAGGTGCTACCTGTACTGTGGCCAACATTATTCTAGCCGATATTACCAACGTATGGCCTGACTTCAGCTCCATAGTTAAAATATACTAACTGGTCGTGTCAGATTTGGCGATGTTGGATTCTCTACGGGCAACGCTGGATAGTTACTCTATTACCCATAATGACTCTCATGGGAAGTATCGGTAGGTTTCCCTCCCACCCTGATCCCGGCAGAGTATCTCATATTTACGCTCCAGCGACATGGATTTACTTCCAATATATCAATTATGCAGTAATTCCTGATCTGAATTCGGGCGATAGTGGTGCCAACTTGTATCTGCGCTCGGCCCTGGCGTATACCTCCTTGATCATCGCTACCAACACCATCACGACTGGGCTCATCATCTTCCGTATCATCTCGGTCACCGGCATGAAGAAAGTACGAACTTATCGAGGAATCATTGAGATCTTCGTCGAGTCCGCCTTCATGTACGCCGTGATCTACATTATCTACATCGCAGTGTTGGTACACTCATTCCACTCGACCAACATTGACCAGACACCGATATATGTCATTGACGTAGCTAACGTCATAACCGTAAGCCCATTTCGAATCCCTTCTTGTGTCGTGGAACTGAGAAATGAGCAGGTCATCGCACCTACTCTCATTATTGCCCGGTCGGTATCTGGTGAGAGTAAACCGGATGATTCTTGGTCGAGCACATCTCAGCTACCTCACGTGCGTTCCGGACGGCGCAACTTTTCGCAGTCCATACGCTTCGCTGAACCTCGAGATACGACTCAGACTACGACCACCGATGACGACAGTTACCAACGCGGCATTCTTTCGTTGGGTGGAAAAAATGAATCCCCCATTGAAACTGAAGGTAAGGGGGAGAGTGTCCTTAGTGACGCGGCAAGAACTACGCGTCAGTAGGTCTTGGGTCCAAAAAAGAGGACAGGACCAACGTTATCTGAGATATTCAAACCAAAATTAACTTAGAGGAAGGAGTCTGTTTGTCTACATATTTGTAATATATATTGTATCTATGATCTTCACTTTAAAGACGATAACTTGAAGAGCGAAGAACGATTGACTTGCAATTACTTCCAGTGGCCACATGGGTTTACGCCACGCTGGATTCATTTCCTTTCCTGGATGGTCCCCAATCAGGGTCACGTTCACAATAAGAGCAGGGGGGGGGCATTTAATCTTGAGTCTTGTCCACGTGATGGCATACATCTTACTTCAGACCATCACAACTCACAAACGACACAGGTGGCAACATAGGTTCAGAATGGAATTTCGCTGGGAATGTACGCCCTTAAACATGTCTCAGTTGTGCTAGGCATCTTACATCATCTTAGCACCGACGCGCCGCGATAGCGAGAACCTCGAGCTACACCTCATCCCCAACGAAGTTTACTTGCAGATATTTGCCTACCTTTACCCGTCCGACTCCATTTCAGAAGTCGAGTCTCGCCGCATCTTTCTCAACATCGCGTCTGTGTGCCGATTCTTTGCAATACACGCGCTTCCTAGCATCTGCCGTAGTCTGACGCTGGATGCCCGTGTAGATGCCAAGAAACGGCTTCAGAATGTCACCTCGCTCTACAGAAAGGCACGAAGGGGAGACGCGTTGGCCCGATATATGTCACAGCTTGTTCGCACTTGCACGATCGCTAACTGGCGAGGTCGCGGGGCGTTCGCAGACATGACAGAGATGTTACTCTCAGTTCCAAATGGACTGGCGAGCGTTACCACTGTCAAGGTTGCGAACTGCACTCTAAGCCAGCATATCCTTGACGCGGTATTCATGGTCCCATCCCTCACTACTCTTCACATCGCATTCTGCACTTGGGACCACACGGTAGACGAGGAAAGCCTCGGAAGGTTTTCCGAACTTACTTCAACTCTTTCTCGTCTCGCCCTCATAGGTCTCTCCGACTCTACGTGCTTGATGCTTCTTCCTCACATTACGGTCACGAAAGTCGTCCAGCTGGACACCGACAATGAGCATGTCATCTCCCATTTCGCTGCCTCCCAAATCCCCCTTCGCCGTCTCACAATACCACGACTTTCCCGATTTCGTGCATCCGAACGCCTCGCCGAACGGCTCGAAGCATTCACGACGCTGACGGAATTCACCTTAACTCAGCTGGAATTTTTGCCCACCCCCATCTATGGCCCACGTCCTAGGTTCCCGCTCTCGCCGTCTGCTCTCCCAGCTCTCAAGAAGCTGACATGTCCAGCAAGTATCGCGTCTAAGTTTGGAACCAACAGTCGGCCTCACCTCGTCGAAGCCGCCATTGTTGGCGAAACGATTAATCACGGGGTCCGCATGCCAATGCAGTTCCCGAATGGTCTGTCGACTTTCCGTGTCGACAACCTCCGCTCCCTTGCCTTCCCCTTCTACTGCCTGAAACCTCACAGCGCCCCATTTAACGTGCCCTACCCAGCCCTTGAAAAATTGACCATTCAGAACTATTCGCGCGATCACGACAGTAAAGTTGACAGTTGGATGCTGGCAAGCACTATTGAGGTGAGACACTTTTCTTGGGCCGACTCTCCAGATCAAGACCAACAAATTGTAGGACCTAATCGTGATATGCGCTTCGAGTCCATTCCTCCCGCCTATCCGGGACCTAGATTTTAGGTTTGCGCACTCCGAAAAACACCACGCCGACACAGGTGCATTACTAGTGGGCCTGGAGAGACAGCGATTTGCATTCGGGAATGTGGCGCAGTTTTGCTTTCCTACGGTGGAAAGGATTTCAATCACACCATACATTTGTTGGCAGATCACTGATGGGAATTGGAAACCAAAGGTTTTGGACGCGGAGCTCATGAAAACCGCGATGAAGGAGTTTTCCGGTGCTGTGGTGGACTACGATGGCTGTTTGGAAGGGTTATAGGTTATTTGTATTGCGAATAGTATTTGCTTTGATCCTTGTACAATGTATAACACTATGTATAGTGTTTATCTCAATTCCTACCTTCGTCTTTTAGTCGACCATCTATAGCAGGACTAATGACCAATAGATCGTCATCGTGATGTGGATCTCTATCCGCCGCTGGCTTTCCCGTCCGCGCTTGTTCACCATCGAAAGCATCCACCGACCCCATGTGCTCCCGCATGGACACCTTGAAGTCGTCCTGGTAGTGCATCCTCGACCGCCGACGGTGGTGAATCAGCTGCATCGCGTGCTTCCATTGTGAAACCGCCTTCGCGTGGACATCCTGCGTGTGATGCCTCCTACTTGCCTCCTCCCGCGATATGGCATCTTTCGTCGCATGATGCAGGTGGTCGCGCTTAGACTCGTCAGTAATGCGGACCATTTTGTTGATGAATTGAGATCCTGTTCTCGCATGTAGGTTTGATGCTTGTGCGTGGGGAGGACGTACATACCAAGAAGGTACTTCCGCACGAGGGAGCTCATCAATTGCCCGACCTCATCGTCCACTAGGTACCGGTTCCCCTTCAGAGGTAAGAATCCGTCATGCCCCTGCGCCATGTACTCTCGTGTAACAACCTTGTACTTCCTGCCTCCGCGGCTGCGTTCAATCGGGTAAGCATCCACCAGTCTTGGTGTCGACTGCCCACTTCTCCCATCCAATAAGCTGTCCTCTACTTCTTTTGACAGCCAGACACCCAAGACTCTATTACCAGGCTCGCGGCGAGAATCCCAAGAAACGTGCATCCCAGATATTACAGGGAAGCGCCTGAAGGATGATTGAACATGAAGCTAGTGACGGATAATGAACGTACCCTTCTTGCGCTGGCCAGGTCTCCAACGAAGCTTCTAGTGCGTCCCATATAGCCTGTCCGTCGAGCTCGAGAACGACGATCGGGTCTTCGAACGGCAAGATCTCAAGAATATCACCAAGCGTGATATAGCCTGATGAGCGAGTAAGAAATTATGCGACGAAGCTAGACAAGTTGATACCTGGCCCATACATCGAGTCGCCACGCAGAGTACCAGCACAGATGAAAACAATATCAGATCCGCCACCTTCAACGCAGAGACAATCGTCGTACGCATGCCGGATAACGTCGGCAAACCAGTTTCCTGCCGCCGACTTGGCATCGTTAACTGACAGCCTGAATAGATAAAGAAAAGACCTACTTCAGCGGTACGGATAAACTGGGATCTAACATCGAGAGGCACTGTGCTTTGACATACTGGGGCTTTTAGAGTATCAGACACTGAAGATAGAAGTTTCTTCAATATCGTGGCAAGCTTTTCGCAAGATTTTGACCCCGGCTGTACAGAGTGGCGCTTTCCTGGAGGTATATGAGCTCCTGGAGCGCATCGAGGCAGAATGATGTACTGACCATTAATACTCTTGATGACCATTCTCCGCACACTGCCCTCGGGCGTCGACTCCAATTCCAAGTCTATCTCACTGAGGTCGCGGAAATCGGTTCCGCTTTTCACGACGAGGACGTCGCCTTGATCGTCTTCAGCACCCAGGACTTCCTCCTCGACATCATAGCCCTGCCATGCGCAGCCTTTGCTAGCGTAGTAGAGATGATCGTGGCCGCCAAGAAGGAGGTCCACGCCATGTTCTGAGGCAATAGGGTGCTCCTTTTGGTAAGACGGAGAGTACGCAAACAAGTCTTTGGCAAGCGCAATATCCTAAACGATCCCGTGAGCTATACTTACGCAAGGATAATGGAAAGAGTTCACGTTAGGAACACTAAACAGAGTCACGAATGTTTATCGAAGGAATGTCAATACGGACTTACCGTGAATGAGTGAGCGCGATGATCAAATCGCATTTGTATTCCCCTTGAGGATCGCGAAGACGTCGCGAAAGATCCAAGCCAACCTTTTTCATGTCATGGTATTCAAACTCGGTAGGCCATGTTGCGACGGTTCCGATCCATTCTCTGTCTAAGATTCACCAAACAAAGGACACGGGCGCATTGGTGGCGTACTTTTCTACGAGACCAATCACGCCGACGCGAATGCCCGCCTTTTCGAAAATCTGGAACTCGTGTAGACACGCGGGGACCTTGGATGTCGTGTTATCGATGATATTGCTCAGAATCCACGGCTATCCAAACAATGAGAAGGCGGTCTCGGGGGGAGCATGCAGCGCGTACAAAGGTTGTGTCTTGGATCAGCTTTGTCAAGTGCGGATATCCTGGCGGTCGTCTGCTCGTTAACGATCGAGAGATCCAATTCGTTGCAGCTCACCAAAGTCAAAATCATGGTTGCCTGATGAGAATAAGGACCGATGTCATTGGATGGAGAACCGAGGGAACCGCACCGGTGAGCGCGCTGTCTGCCGCAAGGATATTCATCACTGGTACCTACGACGATCAGCCGCGGCTCCCGACGACGACGTCCTGTCCCATACCATGTGGCTGCCGCGAGTCACTGAGCTCTCGACACTGGGAGAGAACACGTCGCCAGAAAAGAGAGTGAGCCCGTCTCTCGAGCCGTCAGGCAGCGTCGGCCAGGTATCCCTGATGTCGTTCAAAAGGGCGGCGAACTGGGTGACATCGATGGTCTCCTTTGAGGTTGGCGATACTTTTTGAGGGGCAACGCGGTAGACGTCGTTCCAGTGAGCAATATGAAGCACGGTCATAGCGATGGTGATGGATGAGGACAGGTATTAATTACGTCTACTGACAGGCTGTACGCAGTCTTGAGCGTTCTGGCCTCAAGATGTTTGCACGATATCTAAGAGCATAATTTCCTGTCTCAATACACCATACACACAACGTACAAGGATGTCGAATTAACAATAGCGAATGATATTGTATACATGAATAAGGGAAAGGATGACTGGAGTGGGCAACTCATCTCCTGCCTACCATGGACCGGCCCTTCACGAATGAAGGTACTGTAGCTGCGTTCTACGGCACATACACACGCGGGGTACGCGGGTTGTACCGTGACGCGAGACGCCCTTATCTCTAGAGGTATCGTCGCGCTAGTAGGTATCAAGCTTGACAACCAAAGTGCCTTGGGATGTCCAGTGAATGATACCTTTGCCTTCGTCTGCCACCTGAGTAGACAGACGAGGACAATCCGTATTGCTCTTCATAGCTTCAATGGCAAGACAGAAAGAACGAGCCCCGGTCATGGATAAAAAACACATCGAGACTGCACCGACGATAACACCATTCTGAAGGGTCTGTCTCTGTCCGAGGACGTCAGAAGACCTGGTAGACATGGCACACCACTACCAATGGCTGATAAGTATATCATCTGGTACAGAAGAAATCGACTCGCGATATCATCTAAGAGGCTGCGGTCCAAGTCACATTCGGCGGCTTTGAAATTTTGCTCATCTAAAGAAGCAAACGCCAATCGTGTAACGTTCCGGCGAGACTGATGCTTGTGGAGTAAATCTCGACAGTGACGCATGCACCTGGGAAGTAGGTAACTACTATAACACAATAATGAAAAGAAACAATACGTACTCAGTGGTGCGAGTGCTCATTCTTCCATTAGTTTCGATCCTTTCGAGCCTCTGCTCTAGTTGGTTTGCTGCTTCAGTATTTTGTTCAGTTTTCTGTAGACAAGTAGGTGATCAGTAGTTGGAAGAAAGACCACTGAAAGCTCACCTGCTGGGCAGTGATCACCAGCCCAAAAGCTTTCGGAATAGGTGAGAAAACGGAAGCCATGGGTAGCGCTTGAAGAATGGCCGTGATGCCTTGGCAAGCAAAGCGTGCGGATTCTAGCAAACGATGTCTTTGTTTAGCAGACACTTTGCGTGAAGCATCCAGTGTTCCAATAGAAGGTGACTGAAGCTGCAATGATGAGTCTATGTCCGCTAAGCGTCGGGTAAGATGGTCCATAGGAAGACGACATGTGAAATTCCAAGTCCATCGAGACTTTAAAAACCTAGATCGATGAGCAGCAAGAACTTCGCGGAGCACGCTGGTTTCGGTAAGACAGCGCACAAGGGACTGGACGATTACTTACTCCTGAAGAAGTGTTAGTTTAATGAGGATCATCTCATCTGATATATTGCAAGGGAGTAAAGCGACAAGAGTGTGCCCCATATGCTCCACGAGCTCAGCGCACTTGGAACAGCGCGGCGTCTAGAAAAGGCTAACTCAAGATCGTTACAGTGTAGTGGGGTAGCGACATACCGAATCAGCCTCGCACAGCCGACGTATGGGTTCGACGAGATCATCCACGACTTGCTTTGAGTGACCAGAAGCAGCTTGTTTTATGTCTTCAGCGACAGCAAGGAGGCGCTTTCTGCGTTTCTTACGCCCCATACCACTCGAATTGAGTTTGCTTAGTAGTGGTGGAAGAGGTTCAACAGAAAGTGCTGTGAACTCCCAGGCTTTATGCAAGATTCGTGGCTGTGTCGTGAAGGTGTAGGCACGAGGCAGTCATGATGGCCTTTTATAATTAGTAGAGAAGCTGTATGAGGAGAAAGCTGTTTAATGAGATGACACGCGAGTGTAGAGTGATGGTGGTAGAAGATAAAAGATTTAAACATGTGCTCGATCGAATTACGCCACGCTTACATAAATGTATAAAACATTTCAAATTTTCTAGATGACTCCTCAAGCAAAAACGACGATGAGCTCTGAAGACGTGAAACGGTTTAACAGTCTCCCTCGCAAGAAACTGGCCCCTTCGGGGTTGGTGCCTAATGCGTGGCACTTTGACATCCGTTACATTCAGCTTGAGCCAACGCCGGCGCATGTTCTCAATATCGTCCAACCAGAAAGTCGCTACGCGCATATGGAGTATCTGCCTGCTGGCGCCACCCCCGGCTCGCAGGAATCCTTCGCCTTTTTTCCAGAGACAGCTGCACAGGCAGCGCCAGAAGTCGCTAAAGCCCTGATCCGCGCGTTCATTAGCGGTTTGGGCATGGGGACGGGCGTTGCTACCCAGGCCCCATGGAAGCTCATGACAGAGGACAAGAGTCTGGCCACTGCTGTGGGTAACGAGTTCAAGCGCATCGGTGTCCTGGCTGCTCTCCACAACATCGCCGTTTCCACGCCATCGACATGCGATATCGCCCTCGAATCCTTCCGTGACATCTTCAAAGGTGTCTTGTCGGTCATCCAAATCCCACCTCCCATCGCAGCCGTCATTCAGGTCCCCGAGTCTATGACGTTTAACTACAAAGTACGCTCCAAGCCCTATGATTTGCGTGGGACCGAAGAAGAGGAGGTGATCCTCGCGTATGCCCAATTGCTCGACAACTGTCGTCCCTTCACCCCGGACAAGCTTGATAATCAAGCTCAGCAGTTTCCCGGTATTCTAGCAAATGCGCAGAATCTCTTGCAAAAGTCCTTTGCCGACGTCGAACGCGAAGTGACCAGCGATCCTTCTGGCCTCGTGGACTGTGCTGTCAGGTAAGGATATATCACAATGAGTTTCAGTCCTGCCTCTGACTTCTCCGACACAGGCTATACTATGGTGTCGGGTGCAGAATGGATCGCAAAGGCGCTCACTCGTACCTCATCAAGGCTACTTTCCATCCCAGTGCCAATGACACCGTGAAAGCGACTGCCCATGCCATACTTGCAGAATGGTACACCACCGCTTCAGAGAGCCTCAGAAGCCGATACCTCTATGCAGGTATCCATCACGCCAATAAAGCTATCCAACTCTGCCGTTCTGTCAGTGCCCCCGGATACTTCATTCCAAGTGTTCTGTTCCGTATTCGACATTTCTTCGTTGAAGCAGGTCGACAATTCATGGAATTGAACTTCTTCTACAACGATGTGTGGGACGCCGAGAAAGAGGCAGAGGAACGCTACAAAAAGGACACCGAGACGAGTGTGAAAAGGATGAAGAATCCTTTGAGGTATAGATGCGCCACAGTCGGATGTGGAATCGAAGCCGACCATGGGAAGATGCTCCAGAAATGTATGTATCGTTATTGTGGCTGCTGTTGCTGGGTTCTAACCGCTTGCTTATCAGGTGGAGGCAAATGCGACGACGATAAGAAACCCTACTACTGCAGCAGGGAATGTCAGAAGGCAGATTGGAAGAACCATAAGCCATTTTGCAAACCTGGGATGCCTTGTTCAGTCATTGACTCGGACACTCCTTCAACTGTAGGGATGGGAGGACGCAGCAAGGATGGCGCTTACAGTATCACGGTTCCGAGGCCCGGAGGAGGTCAAACAGTGGTTTCATCCTCGACGATGAGCCCAGAGTTCATGAAGGAGTTCAGAGATGCGGTTGGAAATATGTCGATTTAGTTTATATTCATGAATCGTTGCGCATGCGTGGTCAAAATGATTGTTTCAAATTACTTACTTCAAATTCTCCAATACAAACTGCACTTCTGTGTTGAAGGTGCTGAGGAGATGGTTTACCGCGTACTTGGGCTTCCACCCAAGAGTTGCCCCATTCGCTGCTGTTAAAGCACAACTAGGCGATAAATATTAGCAAGCAAAAGACGCCACAGCTCAGCCTGACCTTCCACCGACTGCGACGTCGACAAGCGCCTTCGGGGCATTACCCAGAGCCTTCGCCATTGCATCAATATCCTCGTCCTTAGGTATACACAGCGTATCACTATCGACAAGATCGCGCGAAGCAAGCGCCGTCGCGATACCTTGATACAGGTCCTTCCACATGAACTCGCCATTTACAGCAAAGTAATACCCGTTCTTCCTTCCGTATGGTATGTCCTTGCCTTCCACTATCGATTTGATGATCAGAAAATGGAGAGCGGTAACGTCTTGGAGGTGACATTGGGGCCAGGCCTCAGCACCATAGTAAGTACGACTTATCGCGCGCGAGTGAGCAATGAAAACATACGTAGGAAGGGTCCGCGACCTGGTATACTGCGCGAAGGGCCAGAGAAATCCGGATGATGTCAACGTATTGCTTGGATATTTTGTTGCCGAAGCCAAAGCGTGGGCCGTAGACCATGGGCGGTACGAAGATGTAGGTCTGCACGCCGAGGGCCTCACCGAGTTCGTGTATCGATGTGCATGTTTCTACGGGCTACGCAGGGAGGTGGTCAATGGTATTACTCTAATCGTATGAGAAAGAACGAACAGTTTTCATAAAGGGCACAGCAGGCTCTGTCGTCTTTTGAACGGCATATACGTCTTCGTCGTCACTAAGTCTACGACGTATACCGGTGTGGCTTGAGAAGACTTTGGCACCCGAAGTCTACAGACAACGTCAACCGCGTCGGTAAGCCGCATACTTCTTAGCGCAAGCACCAACATGGACAAAATGCACCGGTTTTCCCGTCATTGCCTTGACAGACGCGAGACCATGGATAAAAGCCTCTGCAGGCGGGAAACTGAACGCGTTCGCCGAATGAACGACAATGGTGACTGCACAAATCGCAGTTTGTGGCGCAAGTAATAAATACGAACTCACTTTCATGCTCCTCGACAGATCTGATAACAGCAGCCTTATCCATCAAGTCAAACCGAACGGTGGTTACACCCATCACGGATAAAGCCTTTTCTTGGATATCGCTTCTGACCAAAGCATAGATGTCAAGTCCAGGCAGCTCAAGGATGTGGGGAAGGAGTTCTCCGCCGCTAGCGCGATAGAAATGAACATCCGTGGTTTTCCGAAGAGATTCTAGGCGTACAGGTATCCAGATGCACCAGTGAGAAGCAGTTTAGTCATGGTGAGAAGTCAACCAGAGATGGCTCCCACGTAGTCCCACAGACACGAAAGTTCCTGATTTCGACCGAATTAGTTGGCTAGAACGCCTTCCAGCATGGGCCTGTTGTATTTCTGAAGACAGTTGGTGGTCGAGGAAGGTCAAGAAAAGCAATATTCCCACGCAAGTATAGCGCACCATTTCAATCAGAACACCTCTCAAAATCGACCCTCTCATGAGAACGTATTCAAAACAACCATCTAATTGGTAAAGAGTGCTATGAAATGTAGTATGTATCTGACTTGTATACATTGTGTAGGCATTAAGAAATAATACACTTCAACCCTTAAATACAACGTCCTTATGAGGAAGAGGGGCCCGCCAATCGTACCTTCTCATCTACATCCTTCTCGTACAGAGCAAACGCCTTCTTGAACATACCCGCCAGCTTGTTCACCTCGCGTTTGAACGCCTCCTTATCCTTCCAAGCCAACTCGGGGTTGAGCAACTCCCGCGGCACACCCTCGACGGAGGTGGGAATGCTTAAGCCAAAGGTGCCGAAGCTCTCGAACTCAGCCTTCGCCAAAGAGCCGTTATGCACGGCGTCGACGATGAGACGAGTGTACTTGAGCGGGCAACGCTTGCCAGAGCCAAACTTGCCGCCAGTCCAACCAGTGTTGATGAGGTAGCAATCGACATTGTGCTTCGACATACGCTCAGCAAGCATCTCGGCGTAGCGACCGGGGTGCAGTACGATGAAGGGTGCGGAGTAGCACGTTGAGAAGGTCGGAATGGGCTCAAGAACGCCATCCTCAGTACCTGGAGTCTTGGAGGTGTAACCGGCAAGGAAGTGGTATGACGCCTGCTCGGGAGTAAGCTTCGATACTGGAGGGAGAACACCGAACGCGTCGCAGGTCAACATAATGATATTCGAGGGCTGGCGATCAACGACGCAAGGAATCTTGGCGTTCGGGATGAACTCGATGGGGTAGGCGCAACGAGTGTTTTCGGTGATGGAAACATCGTCGTAGTCGGGAACGCGCGATACGGGGTTGTACACGACATTCTCGAGGATGCTGCCGAAGCGAATGGCGTTGAAGATTTCGGGCTCCTTCTCCGCTGAGAGGTTGATGCACTTGGCGTAGCAACCGCCCTCGATGTTGAAAACACCAGTGTCCGACCAGACGTGCTCGTCGTCACCAATTAGGAGACGATTAGGGTCCGCGGAGAGAGTAGTCTTGCCAGTTCCGGATAGACCGAAGAAGAGGGTGACATCGTTGTCCTTGATGCCGACGTTGGCGGAAGAATGGAGAGAAAGTTGTCCAAACTTGATGGGCTGAAGGTAATGCATGACGGAGAAGACACCCTTCTTCATTTCTCCAGCGTATTCCGTGCCGAGAATGACCATCTCCATGCGCTTGAAGTTAATCTCGACGGAGGTGGTGGAGGACATGCCCTTGGTGAAGCGGTTGGCGGGGAACTGGCCAGCATTGTAGATGATAAAGTCCGGCTCGCCAAAGTCGGCGAGTTGTTCTTCCGTTGGTCGGATGAGCATGTTGTTCTAATCGGAGATGAGAATGAGAGCAAACGGACTAATTGGAGAAAATGACGTACCATGAAGAGCGCATGATAGGCCCGAGCACAGATGACACGGACTTTGATCCTATATTTTGGGTCCCACTGAAAATTTGCGGTGTCAGTTGATGTTCAAAAAAAGGCGGAGGGACATACGCCAGCGTAGCCGTCGAAAACGTAAACATTGTCGCGGGTGTTGAGGTAGTCGATGGCACGTTCTCGGTTAATTTCAAAGGTGTCTACACGCGACTAATCAGAGCACGGCGAGTTGGCTAGGATAATGAAACATACGTTCGTCCATCTTGATGTTGACAGAGCCCCACCAGATATCATCCTTGGAGGTGTCCTCAAAGACAATACGCTTGTCCTTGGGCGAGCGACCTGTTTTCTTGCCAGAAAAGTTGATGAGAGCACCAGAGGAGGAGATGATGGCGCCCTCGTTGCGGATGGCATCTTCATAGAGCAGTGCGACAGGTGCATTGCGCTTGATTTGTATTCTGTCCATGTCGAAGCCAGCCTGGGAGAAGTAGTCGAGGTCCTTGCCAATTACTAAGAGACGAGCATGAGCGAAAAGTACATCGATAATCAGGAAAAATGCAGACAAGAGCCGAACTGCTCAGAGTCGTGTGCCTGCGCATAGTTCTTGTGGAGGATATGGGGCGTGACATAAGGGGTAAGGTGAGGGGCCATTATGGTAGTAGGGAGACGAAGACGAGGAGATGATGGTGGTAGGAGAAAGAGATGCGGGGATCGATGTGACCTGGTTGGGTGAGTTGCCGTCTTTATACTCGCCAGCCAACCGGCCAGCCGCTTGGAGCCCATTCCTCGTTTCCCCGAAAAAGGAGGAGAGCCCCTCCCTCTGAACCAATGGCAGGTCCGCTTTTCGTCCCACTATGGCAATGTCGTGGTCCTTGAGAGCACTGCTCCGGTAAGTTCCGGCCGGTTCCCCGCGGATTGCGATTTTTCCTCCAAAGACGAATGCGGGGTCGACTGCCCTGCCATTCACCTCATGTGATAGTTACTGATTCATCGAGATAGAGCATTTATTCTATAGATTGTCCTCCAGAGCTCATCATTCTGCTCTACTGACCTCTCCCGAGTCGGATCTCAACACAGCCAGGGCACTCTGCAGTCTCGGAGTATCGCATTTGTCCAATTTCATCCATAGAAACGTCCTCTCCCGCACTGCTTTCGTTCCAGGATTGAAACATTCTGTCGTCTCCGACATTTCCCGTCTCACTTCCGATTTCATCCCGTGCGGATATCTTGAGCTCAATCACCCCAAAACGCTCTTCATCATCAGGAAATGGCTCACATATCTTCAACGGTCTAGCCTATTCTCACGAACCGACGGGGAGCCTTGTCCCGCATTCTAAAGGCCTCACGCGTCATAGTTCGCAGAACGAACTCTTACCGGTCCGATTGGTCCTTGCCACGCTGTTCTCAAAGCTGAAGGAGGAGACGAGTGTCTACGGAGACCACTTTCTCCGCCTTTCTCCTCTTTGTGCGCACACCGTACCATGGATGCGCCTTCGATGCGCCTCGCGTTGACTTCTATAAAGAGCTGCAGAACCTTGCTGAATGCGGTTAGACGCGGCTTCACTTTATCTTGATGCCAAGCAGACTTCCTGCACATCGGTATTGGCCTCTTTCCGCCTACCGCATCAAATTGTCAGAATTTCACTGCCATCGCCACAACATATCAGAAGTATTTGAAAGATCCACATCATGATTGGCGCCATCCCATCATGCAAGCACCAGCCTGTGGCGTTGAACATCAAACTATCCAATGAGTGGAGTCCAATGTTTCGAACGACTTTCCGATAGAGTGGACTACAACATTATCCTATGTCCGTGTTCAACTCGCTCGGATCTGCAGTGCATCCGCACTGTCATCGCGTAAGTAACGACAACTTGACCTATAAATGAGTAGGTGGGTTCCAGTAACTAAATTGAGTGGCTCTGCAGTAGGCGCCACGTTGGCACCGGCCACAACATCAAGTCCTCTGGAAACCTGTTACAGACTCTATGGCTACCATCGTCATGTACGTATCGTACATCTTTACATGTACGGGAAGACCCACAACTCACACGTACGGGAAGACGTTATACAGCGATTCAACGTATTGCAAACGGAGTTGATTGCCGTGTCACAAACTGCATTGCCCTGTATGACGATGTATCTAGTGTCCAAAGGCAGCTTTTCGAGAGCGCTGGTACGCCGTCTCGCCCGGCGGTTCTGCCTTTCCTTTATGGTATTCGACGAATCCATTCAATCCAAGCCTCAAAGTGCGGATCAGGACTTGGGCTATACATAAACCGATTACATCTTCACTAATAGTATACACATCGTTATTTAGGTATATTGCGCCACCTTGCGCCCATCTCGCGTGGTTCAATCAACCACGACAGGCCAACCGGAGGAGAAGTCGAGATAGTTGATTCCAAGGTAGGACGGGCCACCAACTGCAGCAGAAGCGGGAATGTAGTGGTAGACCATGACGTCGCGACCGCTCTTAGGGTCAACGAAGATACTTTGGCCTAGGAAGAGCAAGTATGAGCATTCAACCTGTGGCATATCCATCTGAGAAGCTTACCACCAGGAGCATAGACGTTATCGTGCGATCCGAGAACGAGGGAACCGGTGGGAGGTGTGAGGTCCAAAGTAATATCGTTTCCGAGTTGACCGTAGAACGGTCCCATCGCATTGGAACCACGGCCGACGAGGACCTTATACTCTTCACCAGCAGCAGGGTAGGAGGTGGCCTATAGGAAAGTATATTTAGCGTTCTTCGTCGAGGACAAACAAACCAAGAAACCTACTCCGACGAAGGGCGTGATGCCATCGGAGAAGAAACAGAAGTAGTACGCAGAGCTTGCAGGCTTGTAGACAAAGACGCCTTCGGCTGCGCGTCCGTTGTAACCTGAAACGTCAGCATTAGCAAATGTAGAGAGGTAGATCCTAGATGGCTGTATCTACCAGCCAAGTGTGTTCCGGGCGTTGCCTACATGGTTACCCTCCGTGAGGTACAGCAACGAGAACGAAGCAAATAGGACACACCGATGCTTGGTTGTTGACATCGGGCCAGAGCCCGACCTGGTATATTCCATTCCAATACGATCCGAACGAAAGCTTGAGTCCATTGTTATCGATCAGGTTTGGATCAACTAGTGAAAGATTTGAATAAGTTTCCAGCCTTTCATGGGTCAGGAGAAACGAGCATACTAGCATTGTAAACATCTCCGGGGCTGGAACTTATAACCTTCCCAAGGTCGGTCCAAGTACCAGCCAACATGGAAGGGCTTGTAGCGACGCCAATAGCCGAGTTCTGGCTGCCAAGAGAGGACACGGAGTAGTACAGAACGTATCTGCCGTTGTAGTAGTTGACATCCGGCGCCCAGAGTTCGCAGTTTCCCGCTAAAGCAATACTAGAGCAATTCGGCAATACAGACCCATCACGAGTCCATGGGCTAAACGGAATAGTAAGCATGAGATCATATAGTCTGACAGCAGCCAAGAACACCGACCCAGTCAACGCAGAGGAGGTGAAGATCTTGATGCCTTCACCCGTACTGAAGACGAAGTATTTCTGGGTAATGGTTGGTAACAACCTGGGAACATAACAGCATCGCGTACTCCTAAGTTTGCGTTATACCAGATGGCGGGATCGCGAAGGACGATGTCCGCTATAGCGATTGTTAATCGTAGTCGAAGGCAAGGCGAAATGAACTCACAGCTTCCTGAAAGAGGACCTGGCGTCGCGTAGGCCGACAGCGCGAAAAGGGTTTGAGCGATAGCAGCGAGTCCAATAAACTTCATGGCGAGCGAAACAGAAGGTTGCTTGACGCGTTTCAGAGCATCAGGTTCTCTTTTAAGCTCGGGGTATACCCATCCGGACTATGCTCCAGCACGACGAGGCACGAGAAGCTCATGCACAGGATCACCAGATAAAACAGACATATGGATTCATATCACGGACGCTTGTTGAGGTGTGCGGCAGGCGGTCTAGGTGGCTAGAAGCAGGAGAATGGCCAGGAACAAAGCGTAAAGCATATGTCCATCGGTGTTGAAGAGTAGGCAGCGAAAAAGAGTAACAGCTGAAAATACGTGAGGTGCTGATCGTCACGGTGATCAAGGCGGCGAACACGACCCCGCAAATCGCCGAGATTCTTAGTCGCAAGTCACGTAGAGAACTCATGATATCTTGGAGTAAATCAAGTGCAGGACATTCCGAAACCAACTTCATGCGCTGGACTTCTTGACCAGTTCTGTTCATGAAGGCCCACGCCGACGGATCAATAGCAAACGATCCAATGGATCTTTGTTTCCTGCGTCGGCCTGGCCTTGAAGTTGAAAGAGAGATGTAGAGATGGTACGGACCGGGAGGTGTATCGACTGCCCAATTTGTCTAGATTTGACACGTTTGTAAGAAGTACAACTTGGAAACGTGTCCAAGTTATGTCGCATGACGTTGTTGTAGTGCAAATCCTGTGGCCTGAGGGGCCAAGTGAACAGCTACACTATCAAGCCATGTTCTGTGAGCTCTGGTGAGACCACAATAGATTTTGTACCTCTTCGCACCTACCTATAGTCTGAAAATCATACATTAGATGCACACCTAGGACCTTTCACGACCTTCCTTTATCGTGCGTTCTATAAGCGCGTTGAACTCGTTTTTTCGCTGATAGTGAATAGCGTGTCCAGTCGCAGACCATTGCACCAGTTCGGCTTCTGGCATATTTGCCTTGATACGAAGCGTGTTACTGGCATGGACCAAGTGGTCATCGTCTCCCGTAACGAGGACAACCTAGGAGATGAGGATGAGCGAATAAGGAGGGCATAGATTTTCGCGTACCTTTGGGATTTGCGAAGAGATCTTGCGCAAACGGTCCGGACTGACATAATGCGTCAATCCCGCGTACATCTGGAAGAGAGAGCCCCAGAGTGGCTGTTTGCGAGTAACGCTGAATCGAAGCTTTAAGGCCTGCAGTTGCGAATGTTCAGTTTAGTGTTCAAACAAGGGGAGAAGATCAACGTCAACCTCTGTTTGTACTTCTCTATTGGTTAAATCGGGATGGTCAATCGATTTCTCGTTGAGCCAGGGCTGCGAGAACACCATGTCGAGAATAATGGGTATCTTTAGCGCAACGTCGGTCGTGATAGTCGCCCTACGCCATGATAAATGAGTAAAATCCTGTAGAGCTGTACCGAAGAACGTGACGCACTTGAGTAGCAATCGAAATCCTATCCACTACAGAGGCTTCTGATTGAGGACACATGCATTCAATGAGGTCTATATTATAAACTCACGGGAGGTAGATTGTTCCATACATGTCCGCCCGGAGTCGTGACGCCTAGCGTCAGAGACGCTATTCGCTCCGGTATGAGATAGGCCACCTCTAAAGCGCCTCCTCAGAATTTAATACCGAGTCCGACCAGTGGCTCGCACCTTGAGCAATCATACCACCGAGAGATAGTCCGACAATATGAACTCCACGATCCTTCTTCCACCCGACATAGTCTAAGAGTGCAACGACGTCCTGCGCCATGGCGCTTGTGGTGAATGGCCCTGGGGGCACGCCACTGTATCCAACACCTCTATTGTCGAATACCAAGCAGGTATATTCAGACAGTTGGCCAAAATGAGCAATCTGAGAAGCCCATGCGAACGAGCTACTGTTCAGCCTGAATTGAAGCGCATATTAGCGAGGACGCTCGACCTGTGTCCGTATCGGTTACCCCATAATGAAGACAATCTTCTCCGGTCCCGTGCCATGTTCTTCGAAGTAGAGGGAATGACTGGCAAATGTGTTTGTATGGCGAATTTGGGTGACCGGACACAAACCGCGCTGGATGCGGGTGGAAGAATCGAAGATGGAGGGCCAGTCTTCCATGTCCTGGGCAAAAACAGTACTCGCGTAACATGTGCAAATAACTACCCCAACTACACCGCTCAATAGTAGGTTCGGTCCAAGCCCCTTCACGATCTGATTGGTCGGCGCTGTTTGCATCTATTTTGTTTGGCAGTATTTGGCGAGCACCTACTTCGTGGAGGGGCTTGCTTCAAGATGTCGCGATCGATAGGACATCTGTAACCCATCTACAGCCCCAGCATCAAGTCCGTTTCACTGCGTCTATAGAGGTAAAATCATCCTTCGATGTAGAGTAATAGATTGCTCTACTCAGATTTCTCATAATTAACTCTAAAGCATTTATATCGCGTCCGGAATTGAAGTGAAAATAGCTCAATTCAGTTTGGTATGTTATCCAAGCCATTATTCAAGAACTAGGTACGGGACCCACTAGTGAGGCTAGAGCCACCATCTTTCATACATATTCCATCATATAACAAAGGCAATTAGGTCTCCGCTGAGGATAGCTATCTCAACGAGGTGATTAAAGTCGCGTCGCGGTCATCTCGGACCCTATTACGGGCACCAACTCTACTACAGAGTGTTCCACTTGACATGTTCAGAGCACTCTGGGGGAGTGCCAGGCAGTAGATACAAGTGATTCATGTCTTACACATATGTGAATGGGCTCATTGATAGCCAGAGCAAGACATGGCAAGCCACAACGCGTCGACGAGGAGGTGTCACGGTGTGACATTTCCGCCAGAACACAGTCAATATATCTGTGCTTTGTTCCACATTGAAACCTAGCTACTGGATCTCTGTCTGCAGATTTATGGCATGATAATCAGACTTTTGAGCCCCCCAGACAGACCTCCAGGCCTGTTGTACTAACTGGATGCCTTCGATGTAGATTCTATCAATTAGGCATGTGACATGAACTGGCTGGCAATTAGCCATTTTATCTTGCCCGTTGGCTCCAAACAAATTTGACACAGTGATTGCTTAGTATCTTATGAAGAGAACACAACCTTGAAGTAAGGTAATTCACCTAAAATTGAGGCCTGTACAGTGCCAAAAACATGTGGCATCATTCCGATCATCTTGAAGCAAGCCCCTCTGCGAGGTGCCCCGGTTCCCGGGCCCGAAGCAAGGGCTTGCTCCGAACCTAGCTCAATAGGTTCGGTCCAAGCCGGTGATTGGCTGCCCTTGTTTGGTGATGTTTTGGGAGACGGCGCTTTTCTCACCGGCTTGTGACAAGGTACGCCGAAACAGCCATCATCTATCCCGCCTGTACTGCTCGCTGTACACTACATTCCTTCTATCACGCGGTATGGCTTTTGAGGCCAAGAATCAGTGCAACAAGATGACATACTAATTTTTCTCATACCCTCAGGTGTTCCTTCATAATATGCCCGTCAAGATGCTTGAAGTTAGCAGGTGAGCGCTGTAACTCGAGCTGCTTATAGCCAATTCCAATACGGATAATTCTTCAGCACATTTGTATCTTGACTATAGGCCATATTAGATTGACTGTACAAGTTTTTGCCCCAATCTGTGCTTTCTGTCGCTGCCGTCAACGTGTTCAAGACTGGCATCACGGTGATGTCTTGAGGCAGATGATCAGAACTCACTCGGCATCCGCATATACAACTCAGAATGGTCACATCTACTTTCTCATACTCTATAGTTCTTGTCTCTATCTCTAATCTCCTCACATGGTACTCAGAACAGTGGGTTCATGCGTGTTCGCCACGGCTGTGACATGGTCACAAACGCGTGACGCCGTGCTCACTCCCAGCAGTTTGCTCTCCCTATCTATCACCATGGCCCGTAAAGCTTCCCAACTTCTTCAGTAGCTTACTATACCCTGATAAATAGTATTGACGCCCCCGGGGAATATTAGAGCCCCCAATGCATATCTGACACGCCGTTCAAAGTTGTGGATGATTCCGCTGAGTGCTGGCAATAACAAGTGCAATAGAGCTTTCCTCACATTAAGGACCACTCTCCTCAGTTGGCTAACAAGAAGTTTAGAGACCACTCATCATATTTTCTCTGTACTATGCCCTACCAATGGGCATGTATAACTTCTACGCGTTGAGAAAGATCATGGGTGATCCCGATCACTTTGTCACAAGCCCCTCTGTGAGAACACATCGGTCCCCGGTTCGAACGGGGGCTTGCTCCGAACCTAACCGCTCAATATCATTCTTAATTTAAGAATGACAGTCCTTGTTTGATGCAAACAGTGAACATAGATAATGTAGATATATATACAACAGACGATGTGATGTTAGCGTATTCACCGCTTGCCCTTGACCTTCCCGTTGCTGGTGGCTTTAGTCTTGCCGTTAGACTTGCCATTCGCCTTTGCAGACTTCTTCTTTGGTCGATCCGAGTCTGATTCATCAGGTTTAGCGCCTCCTTCGGCACGCTTCATATCGGCTGAAAGAACGTGTCAACAACGTATCCATGAAGGGCATAATGAGACTTACACCTCGCAGCTTTACGTTCGAGTTCATCCCAGTCATCGCCTAGAGCGTCAATGTAAGTACATACTGTTCAGTAGACCAAAGGCTCAACGTACCATCAGAGTCAGACCCTGCTGAGCCGGATGCGCTTTCACTTCCACTGGCATCAGAGAAGTCACTCGCGCTGCTGTCCTCATCCTCTTCCTCAAAGTCATCTTCTTCAACAGCAAAGTCTGATTCAGATTCCTCTTCATCGGAGCTGTCGTTCTAATCAAAACATCAGCATGCAAGAATAAGGTAGCTTTAGAATGACTTACAACTACGCCATCAGCCGTGCGCAGGAAACTCCAGCCTCCACCCTGGAAGAAGTCATGCGGACTCTCGTTGATATGCTTCATGATTGGACCCCAATTCAAGTTGACTGGGCTCTCCGCAATGGGAATGTCGACCGAACTAAATCCAAGCACCTATGAGCATCTCCAAAAAGAACGACTCGGACATTGTTTACGCACTCCAGCCAATTCTTCACGTCGTCCATTTGCTGGCTCGAGATAGAGTTGATATGTAATGGTGCTTTGTTGAAGTCCTTGAATATGAGGATCATATCAAACTGCTTCAACCCATATTGCACTCGCTCCAAGGATGCAATCTCGATTTCACTGAGAGTCACGACCAGGAATGGAGGATCCGTTAAATGCACCAAGCAGTCAGTCGTCGGCTGCAGGCGTACCCCAGTTCGGAAGGGCACACCCTCGAAGGACAACTCCCGGAAAGGAATGTCAAGATCAAGGGTTTCGTCGAGCTATACAGATATTGAGATCATGTTCAATAACAACAAAAAGGAAGTCGCACGACATACCGAAGAAGATGCAGCCTCAACAATTTTCTGAGAGAATGCCTTGATGTCTTTGTTAAGCATCTGACGCATCTTACGCTCCTGCTGTTCCATCTCCAACTCATCTTCATCGCCGTAACGATGCTTTCTCTTGCGATTACCAGTCTCGTCGAATTGGACCTCGGATGCTTCCTTGAAAAATTGAACATCCTGATTGATTGTGTTAAAATGTGTCTTCACACAATGAACGACGGACCGACCAATGCCTTCTTCTTCCCAATCATGATCGGAGCCTTCAAATGTACGTGCACAATAACCAAAAGTTCGTGATCGCACGGTTGGAAGAAAAGGTGCTTGATGTTACTGAAGAGGATGTCTAAGACTACATCAATATCGGGCGCCAGACGATGGATGGGGTACATACCGACTCGTTGAGAACCGACAGGAGACTGATACCTGATACCATTCGAATGGATTTCGACTTCTCCGGGGAGTCGCTTGCCATCAAGTGCGGGACGGATGAACGCTTCCTGCATTCTTATAGGTCTTCTCCCCTTCAGCTCGACAAGGTTATCTTGATCAATGACATCGGCCATTTCCTTCTTTTGTTGCTCTCGTTTGTTGGCTTCCTTCTTCAACTCAGTGATCTGCTTGTATACACTGTCGAATCGGTGTCCGTCAGGGGAACGGTAAGACACGGAACGAATGAAGGTCGCATCAGGATCCTCAAATGGCTGCGAACGGAGTTAAAAAAATGAGATACGACATTGAGAGAAAACATACGGTATCTTCCTTCTTGCCAACAAGTTGACCGGGAGTTTGGAAATTGATTCGAAGGTATGTAAATTCACCCTCGTCGTTTTTGCTGGCATTCTTGATCGTGTTGATGTGAAAAGGGACCGCAAAGCCGTGAATAGGAAGAATGACCGATTGCGCTTTACGATCAACGAAAATCTGAATATCAACTCAGTTCATGTCGCGTGAATTTCAAGATCACACACTTACACGGAGTCGCTCAACTTCAGGAGGAAGTGCTACCTCGCCCTTATAACTTTGGAATTTCTTCCATCCTTTCCCCTCCTTTCCACCGGTGGCGCCGCCTTCTTCTGAATATTTTGCGAGACCGTCCTGCTGAATCTTCTCGTGTAGTTCCTTCTGGTGTTCTCGGAGTTTCGCTAGCGCAGTTTGGTGCACTTCATCTTGTGTACGACGAGTCTGATTGCGAAGAACCTTTCCAGCAACAGTTTTCTTGACTGGGGATCCATTGGCACGAGGCTGTACAGGAGGTTTACGGTCGGCTTTCTTTGGCTTCTCGTCGGCACTTCCAGAGTCAAGGAAAAATAGGGTATCTTTGGAATTCTTGACTCCTTCAGTTAAAAGCGTCGAACTATCATCACCAACTTGAATGGTGTCAGCAAGGTGCAAGGCATATCTACCGAAGCTCAGTAAACAAATGAGGCCAAAAACGATCGACGTACTTGGATCCGTTACTGTCCACTAAATCAGTGAAGCCCAGACCCAGTATAATGACCATATTCTTCCGGAGCCTGCGAGTATTCTTCGACGAGAGCAAGTACGACGAATCTCGGAATTCAACACCGGTCTGTAGTCACTGTCGTCAATAACAGGCAACATGCAATAGCGATACAAAGAAGTTACCCCGAAGCCACAATTTTTCACGAAATGCTTCTCAAGCTCTGGCTTCTTCTCAGCAACATAGGAAAGTGCATGCTGGTGTACATCGCGCGCAATTACGCCGTCCTTGATGAAAGACACCATTTCGACTTGCAGAGCAAGTAAAAGGTTATATTGTTCTTCTTGGCTCTATGAAATGGCTTGTAATCAAGCGATGGGACAGAGATTGTCGAGCATACCGGAGTTGGGTCGACAATGAACGTGCGTGCGATATTTGAAGAGTAAGATTTGTAACGCATGCCGAAAGCAACTAGGAGAACGCCCTTATGTGAGATGTTGTCTTGAGAAGACTCGCCCGTGTACCGCAAGTCGTAACCGCTTTTAGTCGACTTGGAGATGATGATTGGCGAGTATGAGAATTCGACAACTTGCCAGTCGTTCTATGGCGTTTTGAACGTTCGAGGCAAATGAAAGACGATAAAACAACGTACCTCTGATATTTTCTTTCCCTTGTAGTTGCTCCACACCTTCATATCCGGACCTTTTGCAGACGCTCCTTCTCCTGAGCCTAGCCTGGCCTCGATTTGGGCGGCGAGCGTGTCATGGGTAATCTTCGTCTCTCGGTCCAGGATGGTCTCAAGTTTCGGTGCAACATGATGCTTCAAAAGCGTCGAAGTTAGTCCCGACGCAATCTGAACTGCTTTCTGTCGTATATTGAGAATTTACACGACCAAGAGAAGGCTGAAGGCAACTCAACAAGTTCTTCGTCGTCTTTCACGGCCAGGAACGAAGATACGGCAGGCGACATGTCAACAAGTTCTGGCTTGCTATTCGCCGCATTGATGGCATCCGTCCATTCATTGATCGTTTTCCCAGTGTGCGTCTCCTTGGTCATCGTCCCTACACGTTTATGTGAAAGATACCGCTCGGCAAATTTGGGAAGGGCATCGTTGGCAGCTTCTTTGCCTTTAGCTTGAGCAAAGATTTTGACTGGTACCGCGCCGTTCGGATCCTGTACTTGAGAGAGATATTTGGCTGTAAAGTGTCGTTAATAAGCAGTGGCCTATCGGAAAACGACGCGCACATTTGGATGCGGAGCATAGGATGGAGATCTGGTCCTTCTCGAAAAGTATGAAGGTGGAAGGAAATTCGTATCCCATAAGCCATTGCTGTTAGGTGTACGCGTCAGCGCCTAATTCTAGAAGTGTGCCACATGAATCACAGAGCAAAACGCTCACCTGAAAGCAAGTGCCTTTCTTCATGGGTTCATCTTCAGCTCCCGGGTCTCCTGATGCAAGGAATAGGGCGTCGCAATCAAGTACGGATGCATACTCGTTGTCAGAGCTCGCGTCCTAAGAAAATGGCAACGGCATTTGAGAAACTGTCAACGCCGAATAACAAACGAAACAAGATTTACGTTCCAGCCATCGAGTATTCGCTTCAGGCGGGCTTGGAAGAGGGATTTGTTGAGCTCGACGAGCATTTTGGAGGAAAGGAGGGAAGGAGGTCGTGGTGGTCAACAGTCAAGATGCGCGCTGAAGCGCGATTGATGTCGGACTTCAAATTTTGCAGTAATCACACTCACGTGGAGTGTGACTCTTTTCAGCATCATGATTCAGTATTCAATAGTTCCTCAAGTCGACTACAATAGGGCGCTTCTTTACAGGAAATGCTGCATTGACCGAGACGCGTGGCTGCCGCCCAGGCTTGTCAACCAACGCCCCATGTCCTTCATGAATGTGTCCGAAGACGTGCAGTCTGCACGCCACCAATTCAGACATCCTCTTCGCTAACACCTCACAACCTGCTGCTTTCTTCCTCCGGGTAGTATCCAATATACCTCTTGCTGGAGTGTGAGTCAGCAAGATCTCTGTGTCTTCTGGTATCGCTTTGCAGATAGCTGTACAAGAGAATGTTAGTCACTGTGTGCGACGCGCAAACTCGTGGCTCCAACGAACCATCGGCGCTTGTTGGGCTGTTATACTGGAAGGAGCCTGTGTATTTGTAAACCGGTGACGACTACAGGGTTCAGCCTCGTGTGTAGTGATCCTTGCAACTGAAGGATACCTACCGGTGATCCATATACCTTCCACCTTTTACCATTTGGAACCTCTATGGTATTGGATTCATGTTCCAGATAGTATATTCCGGCGTCTATTTGGTCTTGGTGGCGCAGGAAACCCTTCACACTCTCGGCTTCCTAGTGCTGTATGAGTAAGCTCGAATGCTCATTGTTTGCGCGAACCTTTACAAAATCACTCTGAACAGTTGGGTCCAATATCATCTGAATCGCGGCTCGGTTAGGATGACTCGGAGACCGCTCGTCGGTGGGATACCCACATCATGATTCCCTGCTATAACTCTGGTTCTCGTGAAATATTGTTCGAAGGGTGCACCAATCTACGCACAGTTTCACACGATGAGGACAAGATTTCAGCCATTCTATAGTAGTGTATATTTCCTGTGGCGTTCCCCAGGCAGTCAGGTCGCCCGCATGTATTAAGACGTCACCATCAGGAAGAGACCTGGGTTCACGAGAATGCGTGTCAGATATACATACGAAGCGTGTCCATTCCCAGCCAGGATGAGAGCAAAGATCCGCCATATCTGTATAGATACGGTAAGAGGAGTTTTCTTGGGTATTAGCACCGTCGCTCATTGTGAGGGTGTAAAACGAAGGTACTTACTGTTCTGGCTGTGCGCGTGACGTCGTATCAGATCATTACTCCCGGCTCCGACTCGTATATAGGAGTTTCAAGAATGCATGCAGAGCAAGCTACAGTAATCCAGAGCATTTGGTACAACTTGTACATAGGGCAAAACAGTTAAAAGACGGCGTCGTGCTTAGGTAAAATCCCATAAAAGATCGTTGAAGGGTACATCAAGCTCTTTCGCTAACGCGTTTATCACGTCGTGCGACACGCCGCATTTGAGCATCGGTGGGCCATCAATTTTGTCCGTATTAGTCGTGCGATACAACAGTTGCGCCGATATTAGATCCACGATCTAAGAATTATTTGAGAAACGGCTAGAAACAAATGGTGACTTGGTACTGACGGTGGCGTACACTCCGACTCTAGTAATCTCTGTATCAGTGTATTCTCCGGGAACCGTAAAGTTCATTCTGGAAGGGCGCGAGTCGTCGTCTTCGTTGTCGTTATCTTCAAGCAAAGCGCCCAATATCGCAAGCATACGATCCAAAGGGAACACAGCAGGGCCGAGGAATTGTTGTGGGATCTTGAAAAAGCATGAGAAACAGGCAACAACTGGGATAGTGAAAAGAAGAACCTTAACAGGGCCACTTTTTGTTTTGGTGACTCGCGTGACTCGTCTACGCTTGCGTTTCTTCTCGTCGAGACCTCGCCCAAACATTCTCAGATCTGACTTCGCAGGATTCATCGAAGCGATATAAGACGCTATCAGCACAAATTTGGCCATCCTCGTGAGATCTTTATAGCGACTGTCTGGTTCGGCCTCTTTGGGCACCACAGCGCTCTGCTGATGATCGAGTCCGCCGTTATTGCGAGACCTTTCTGGTTTCAGGTCCTGGAATGCGTGTAGCAAGGCTTCCTCGGTAGGTTTGCTCGCCTCAACCCATGCTTGGGCATCGGTGGAGCGAGGGTACAGCTGGTCCAGAGCACTGGCAATACTGGGCCCAAAGTAACGAGATAAACGATTTCGAACGGCTTGAGTGGGGGAGAAGCCTAGACCATCGATCTCCATCGTGTCATCGTCCTTAATTTGCCGCTGGTAATTGTCTAGTACTGGTTGAATGAAGTGAGGCCAGCATGCTGCCGCCACATACGTAATCTCCTCGGGATCACGGGTAATCGGCGCGCAGATATCGTAGAGTACAGAAGAGAAGGTCTGGTATGCCGGGGCAAGGGTGGGATGATATGTGTTTGCCTCGGCATCTTCTTTAGACTGGGCCGCTTGGAAGGTTGATAGTAGGTGTTGAACAGCGGCTACATAGCGGTCAGATACCCAGTGGGACGTAGAAATAACGAACACTGCTCGCCATCTTTTTCTGGAATTGGGATGTCAATATAGTAAGGATCTTGGGCAGCACCTAATGGTGGACGTATATCTTCCCAGCTTGCTGCCGAGAGAAAAATCACGCATACGTCGAGTTGGACCTATTGTCTCGTTAGATAGTGCTCAATACGTCTAGCGTAGAACGTACGAGTTCAGCAAGACGCGTTAGAGGCACGATTAGTTCTGGCAGCTTCTCTGACAGTCTCTCCGACAGCTCTATTGCTAGAACAAGTTTCCTGGATCCTTCATTTTTTTGACATAGAGAGCCATGTACGGCCTTGATTCCACGCATGAATCCATCCAACGAGTCGCTATGTCGCGCAAAGTCCGACGTCCCAGGCCAATTGGCACATCCTGCTTCCCAGTCAGGTGTCCACTCCATGAGGCCATTAAGAACAGCGTCAAAGAAAAGCTTAGCGGTAAAACAGGCAATGGCGTTGACATGTACAGAGTGGAGTTGAGGTCGTAGAGACGAAAGCAAGGATCTGAGCGCCTTGGCCGAAGTCCGTGGTCCGACCGGATCGCTGATGAAAATGAAAGGAGGAGGTGACGTCTCCAGCAGGTATTTCAGCTCATCCATCGCGTCTTGATCGACTCTGGAAGTCGTTACTTTCGTGATGGTGGCGGTCAAGAGGGAGGACGCGTGATGTCAGGTCCAACTCACACGTGCCTGCATGACGGACACCGTGCGGAGAACTCAGGAGACACATGTACTTAGTCTCGTAAACCCGACTCTACGAGGAAGATGGGATGCTCACGATCTTCTCTGCGTAGACACTGAATGATGTAAATAGGTCACCACATAAAAGACGACATGGAGAGTGATACAAATTATCTATGTATATGCGATTATACGAATATTTAATGTACACAGGCGTCAATCCAACACCCTTCCAAGACAGAGGAAATGGCAGGTAAGTACACTGCAAAGCAGTTTATACGTAGTCCTCTTCCTTGGATCGGCTGGAAGTCAGGCCTTCAAGGTCATAATCCTCGGAGCCAGAGTCACAAGTTTTGTTAATAGTGACTTGTACTCGAGTGGCTGTCGCGTCTGAGGCGTTTATAGGATACGCGCTCGGCTGGCAAAGTTGACTGATGTCGGGTGTATGGATGGTGGTATGTATTGATTTCCCATATGTGAGATTGAGGCCAACACGAACGCTAGAGGACAAACATGTTAATGGGTGCATGAAAGTACCCGAGATCGACGTACATTATCAACAACGGTGTCATTGTCTTCCAAAACGTTAGTATACGATTGCTGTTTCGAGTGAGAACGGAGCTTACGGCAAGCTGAATGACACTGTCTACCGCGGCGAAAGTAGTAATGCTCCCAGAAAGATACAACGCAACCGTGACTAGCGTTGCCACAGCGAAGAGGGTGCCAGATTCTACCATCGTAAGAATGACTCCAAAGTACTTGTTGCCGCCTTGTTTGGTGATGCGGCGTGCCCGACGACCAACCCACCACAGCCTGATTGAAATAAGTGCAGTACAACCAATGTTGACTGCAAGATCCAAGGTCCAGTTTACTAGCGCCCAGTCTCGAAGAACCTTGTCGAAGACGGAGATACCAGGAGTCGAGCCTCGCGCTTCAGCGATAAATCCAGCAGCTATGAAAGCTGTTATTAGCAACCTTTCGGTTGCTGCCGCGCAGGAACTATGTACCTGTGTGCATGCACTCAACTAAGAGCTGGCAAAAAAATCAGACTTCTCCGTGACGTTAAGCTGAAGTGGACTCACGAAAGGACCCGTAACCAGCCAGTTCTTCTCGAAGACAACCCAGAGACGCCATATCTGACCAACTGTTGAGCGGCGACGACCCTTGACGAAAACCAAACTTACTAAGATCAGATCTTGAGCGAAAACCTAGGAGAAGCCGATGAGGAATAAGTACATGAGGCAAAGAAAAGATAGAGACGAACATTCAAGCTATACAATACTAATTTGGTATTGGGTAGAGGTTTGTGTTGGTCGCTAAAATATTGCGACGCAGTCCCGGGCTCCCCCCAAATGAAGGCCTCCAAGAGCTGTCGCAAGACCAGAGATACATGGGCGGTCGAGAATGCGAATAGTAACATTGTCATGGCAGTCAAAGGCCTGGAAAATGACATTGGCTGAAATGAAGGGGAAGCGGGCGGGAACGCACTTCGGAACCATCCCGCGACGTTTGATTAACAACACGTACATAGCGGCCGCGAAGATGATGCAGCTTAGCGCTCATGGTTAGACGCGGGCTGGAAGCGAAAGAAAGTGGACACACTTCATCCCTATCAAAATGATGAGTTGCTCGTCGCTCGGCGGCATTTAGATGGCGCACCATAGAGAACCGTTTCTATCCAAATGCCTACAAGAAAGATGCGATCTAGTGGGATAGCTGCCATACTGTCCGATAGTATAAAGGATTGAGACCAGAGCAGGAGCAGGAGCGGCACATTACTCGACTTTTGAAAATCGACCGTTCTTAAAACAGCTTCACGGCAGATGATCATTACGAACATGCATCAGAAAGAGCCCGGCAGGCGATTGGTGTTAGCTAAAGAATGGTGATTCTTCATGCATGTTGGAAGGGAAACGACAAGCAAATGGCCAAAACGGGAACAACGCACATAGCAGGGCCTTGCAGGGTTTCGCAGGTCCATCAGGACCCTCGAGAGCCTAAATCTTGAGACTTGACCTAATCAATTATCAATGAGTCTTGAATCCCAGTGAGGGCAGATAATCGACGTTCATGATAGCAGGTGCAACACTAGTCTCTAGTGGCGTTTAGTAACGTGCATAACCCAAGGTTGACACGGAAGAGGGTCTGATGCCGCAATGCGCATATGTACACGGTTGGTCGTAGCAGACCAGGCTCTATCACCCCTTGAAAGCGGCGGTAAAGTCCTGTTCACAAGTAAACGTTGCAGAATGGCCACTTCGGAAAGAATGTGAAGTAGTCATACTTTCATGACAACGCGGAGTTGTAGAGAGAGGCCCGACTCTCGAAGCCCATATAACGGTTGTCGGCTTGAAAAGTAGTCAACGAAAAAGTTCAAGCTTGGTGAAACGGCAGGGACATCCAACTTCCGATCACCCGGATTTTGCCGAGCTCGTAAACATGCAACCTTGTCCCGCATTTGGACGTTACCTTGTCTTCACCCTCATTTGGTTGACGGAGATGTTGTGTATCCTTGAAGGCATTTCATTAACTCCACCTTCAACGCTTCATTAACTTGCCTGAAACTTGCATCGAATCGGAAAGCTATCCAGTGCATTTGATGGACGAGTCCCCGCGAAAATCCCTGGTTGACGACTTGAGTGCTGACTCTGTCCTCCGACATGGATATCTGCCATTTCACGACGCCTTTGATCTTGGCAGGACCAGTTACTACCTCTATGACCATTTAGGAACAAGGACCCACAACCTCCGCCATGCGTTAAACAGTCGCAAAAATCCATCGTACGGGCTGTCAGACCCACGGCGACCATGATCCCATCGCCTTCTCTCACATTGTGGTCCACCATACTGCTCCTGATCAAGGTTCCTTTGATCGTAGTGGAAGTCATTGGGATGCGTGTGAGCACTTTGCCTCCAAATCCGCCCCCCAAAAAGACGCGACAAGTCGCTCTTACGGCACGCGAAGCACTCGTTAGGCTTCTGATGAAAGGAGGGCCGTCTTTTATGAGGGTAAGCACCTTTCGTTCATGTCTTCGTTCGTCTTGTTTACCTTCTGGCCATCAGGGAGCATATCTTGTCAGTGGGATGATAGAAATAGTCGCTCTTGTCGCTCGAGTCTTTTCATCCCGGGCTTGGTTTTCGATGATTCTCAACGTCCTCTCATTCTCCGACGCTCCGGATGAACTAGACCTCTACCTCAACCCGTTCGGGCTGTTTGGCACGTTTATTGCGACTCTGGGTGCCCTGTTACGTTGGAGATGCTATCAGACTCTCGGGCGCCATTTTACGCTCGAACTCAGCTTGCTCAAGGACCACAAACTTATTACCTCAGGTCCCTATAGCGTCGTTCGTCACCCTAGTTATACCGGCGGCCTGATGACCGTCTTCGGGGCTATAATGTCTCGTGGTAGTCATGGCTCGTGGTTGCGGGAGTCTGGGGTCCTCCATACTTCTTGGGGTGCAGCCGTGGTTGGTCTATGGGTGTTCTTAGCGTGCGGAATGGGTTTCGGGGCTTCGTCTAGAGTCAAGGAAGAGGATGCCTTTCTGAGGAAGGAGTTTGGTATCAAATGGGACGAATGGGCAGCAAAGGTGCCGTATAGACTAATCCCTGGCATCTATTAGACGGTGAATTATCATCAATGTAGTTGGCACAAGTTAACAACGACTTGACAGCCTGGATTGCTGCGCAGCTATGACTTGCAATCTAGTTCGACAACGTGCTGATATGTACATCATTGCTAGCGCGCCGGCGCCATCTCGACGCGTTCTGTATGCTGAAGCGGAAGCATATCCTTTCCATATGGGGACACTTCTGGTATGAGTTGTCAAGGCTCCGCTTTCTGTATCGACCATGGAACGTATCAGGGATTCCCAGGCTGTTTCAGAGCTGCAAGCATGACATGACGAGGATTTTCCGGACGGGGGTACTTTCACTTTTTATGCAAACACGGGCCTGCGATTGGTCGGACGAAGTTGATCAGAAGCCGTGAATCCCACTCGCTCGACAACTCGTTCTTGCTGCGGAATATAT
>QLPD01008112.1:0-16280 GCA_003314085.1 Hymenopellis raphanipes | reverse complement strand
CAGCCACTTGCGTCCTGACCACCACCATCTGCGGCCGTCATCGACCGCGCCTGCCGCGTTCTGCTCGACAATGTCGACGATATCGACAGCGCTGCGCAACTTCAAGGAGCCGACAAAGGAGCAGCTGACAGAGATCTTCTTCTCCTTGCCGCCGACGCCGACTGCAGCGCCGAGCAGCAATAGCAATGGCAAAGACTCCCCCACGGAGGACGTGGAAAGGATGGATATTAACGCCGTACTAAGCTTAGGAATTCAAGGCGAAGAGGATTCATATGTGAGCTCACTGTCTTACACGACATCGGCACAGGAAACTGATACCCGATGGCAAGGCTGGCAAACTGTATCTCATCGCGCCGTACTTGGCCTTTGCATCGCTCGACCGCAAGTCAGTGCGGTTCACGATACCCCTCTCAACTGTACGGCGCGTCGAGCGGCTCAACGCCCGCGCTGGGATATATGCGTTAAGCCTAGCCCTATGGGATGGCGGCAAAATGGTAAGTACGTCTACCAAGTCGGCGACAATCACTCTGACAGTGCGCAGATTGTACAATTGACCTCTCTGCGACCGACGGCGGACCTGTTCTGCTCGTTATTGCGCGACGCTCTCAAGATCGAGCTCCAGCGCGGTCAGATGAAGGCCGTCAAGGGGTTCGTCAAAACATGCTACTCTGAGACTTTGATTTCGGCGGCGTCGTCGGTAGCCGATGGCGAGCGCGAGGATGGTAGTCTCATCAGCGAGGAAAAAGAGAATCCCGAACCTAGGGAGTCTACTTATCACGGTGGGCTCGGCCTTCGTTTCAAGTTTCCTGGTGATCCCAAAAAGTGCGGTGTTTTGTGCAACGATGCTCTCGTATGCTAATGCTACCATCAAGGTTACGCGAAGCTTCCAAGATAAAGCTCTGGACGACATACTTGCGTAGTAAGTTTATCAATTATCTTGCGCCTAGTGCTGGGGGCAGAACTCTGCCGTTTCGCCAAATGGCATGGCAAAACCATGGCAAATTTGGCAATCCCCGAGACCTCTGGCACAACATGGCTAAAGTGGTGTGGTTTGTGGTGGTGGAGGACCCAACAAGTCTCTCTTCATAGAGTGGAGAATAACCTAGATGCTTCCTTACTCCTGCCAGGTCTTGCCATGTTCTGCCACATTTGCCACTTGTCATTCTGCTACTCGCCATGGTGACATGGTGAAATGGACTGAAAACAGTTCTGTTCCCAGCACTAACTTGTATGCCGCGTCCGACACTAACGTTTCACTAGCTCACGGCCGAAATCTCACTCTGCTTCGATATCCGCAGTGTACTCGATTAGTACAGGTCGGTCTCCCGAATCGTCTTCGAGGGGAGATGTGGGAAACCCTTTCTGGATCGATCTTCATGCGCTACGCACATCCAGGATACTACGAGCAGCTTTTAAAGGACAATGAGGGCCGAACGAGCACGAGTACTGAAGATATTGAGAAGGATCTTCATCGCAGTCTGCCGGAGTACGCAGGCTATCAGTCGGAAGAGGGCATCGGAGCTTTACGAAGGGTTCTGCAAGCCTACTCGTTCAAGAACCCCGAGTTGGGTTACTGTCAAGTGCGCAAGCTTTAACTCCATCGGCAACAACTGACGAATATTGTAGGCGATGAATATTCTAGCGGCTGCTATTCTGATGTTAGTATCTCTGAACGGCCGTGACATCTCCAAGCTGATCATATTACAGTTACATGTCCGAAGAGCAGGCCTTCTGGTTGCTAGAGGTCCTATGTGACAGGTTGCTTCCTGGCTATTATGCGTAAATACTTCCCTGCATCAACATCCCGAGCTAACTTCCTCATTTAGCCCTTCTATGCACGGTACCCTTTTGGATCAGCGAGTCTTCGAGTCGCTCGTGCAACGCTGTCTGCCCATGATCCATGATCACTTCCAAGACGTCGATGTCCAGCTCTCCGTTGCTTCGTTGCCTTGGTTTTTGAGTTTGTACGATCTCTCAGTGTCCCAACATTGCTTCTACTGACTGTGTCTTGCTAGGTTTATCAATAGTATGCCTATGATCTTCGCGTTCCGAATTGTGGACTGCTTCTTCTGTATGGGTCCCAAGGTTCTTTTCCAAGTTGGGTATGTCACCACTTTTTCAGCTGTTGTGTCCTGCCTCTAACATATCTCTCAGTCTAGGTTGGTCATATCTTGAGTTGCCTCACTGTCCTTGAACAACTCTCTTTTCAGCTATTCTGAAGATCAACGGAGAAAAGCTTCTGACCGTGCAGGACGATGGTCATTTCTTGAAGTACGTCGTCAAACGCCGTTTGCAGAGCTACGACTGATTTTGTTTCAAGCATGATGCGGGATTATTTCACGTCGTTGGGCGATTCTGCTCACCCTGACTCACCGGATCCTCGCGCGCGCGCTATAACGCGCTTTCAAGAGCTCTTGCTTGTTTCTTTCCGCGAGTTTTCAGTGATCACGGACGACATGATATTATCCGAGCGCAGGCGCTTTAGAGGCGAGATCATTCATAGCATAGAGTCGTTCTCCAAGCGGTCCGCCGTCCGAAATCTACGCACCCTTGGCCGTTTCAATAAAGAACAAGCTGGACATATCTACGACTCCCTTTATAGAGCGATGTGCATCCATCCTCCTCCTCCGGTGGCACTTCCCCCTCCCACCCTCTTGACACCGGCCGACGGGACCGAGGAGAAGCCTGAGACGCGGATTGGGCTCAAGACCTTCCAGTACTTCCTCAGCGAGATCGCGTCTTGGGCTCGCGACGAGAGAATTGTGAGCAACGGTTTCCAAGTACGTCTGTCGATGATTTCTTGAGGCAGGGCGCTCACCAAGTTATAGCAACGAATAGACCGCGAGGTGGCTGAACACGAGTTCATCGACCGCTTGTTCTACTTTTGGGATACATCATGTCGAGGAGCCCTGTCTTTCCAGGTACTCGGGTTTCTTTGCATCAATATGCTTTTCACTGACAGGTGCTGTAGAATCTCGTGTCGGGTCTTGATGGGGTTATGTTCAATGATTTGATGGAAAACATCGAGTGGTTCTTCAATTTGCATGACAAGAACAAAGACGGGTTCCTTACGAAAGATGAGGTCCTGACCCTTTCAGAAACATTCTTGGTGAGTCTATTGTTGACCACTCACTGCAAACGCGTTTTATTTAACCTTTTCCGCATTAGTTCATATTTCGGTTTGAGATTGGAGACGCCTATCTTGGCGCCGTTAGTCGCTTTATGACGAACGCGTTCGAGTACGGCGACGCTCTTTTACCTGAACCTGAAGAATCTCGCATTGGGGAGGACGGCGAGGCTACTTCTCCACCACCGATTCCTTCTAACCAACCATACTTAAATTTAGCGACGTACGTTTTCCTATCGATCCCCGCGTGTTTGCGCTAATTTCGCCCTCCGTAGATTCCGCATGGTGGTCCTTGCAGATGAAGTGCTGGAGTCCTTCTTTGAAA
The DNA here is from genome assembly GCA_003314085.1 of Hymenopellis raphanipes. Lineage (NCBI taxonomy): Eukaryota > Fungi > Basidiomycota > Agaricomycetes > Agaricales > Physalacriaceae > Hymenopellis > Hymenopellis raphanipes. Next base: position 12,828 of record QLPD01008112.1, on the reverse strand, counting down.
CGGATCTATCCGCATCCTTCAGATTGGATCCTCTACCTGACTTGGAGCTGCCAGCATCTAATAGCGGCTTACTAGGCGATATCTGGTCGACGATCGCGACTGATAGCAACAAGAAAATATTCAATATGTTCACTGATGAAATCGGCAAGACCATTGGCAAGCATCAGGTGCGCGTTGAGGACACGCTCTGCATATTAGGGTCTGACGAGTTTTGGCAGGTCATCCATAGACCTTCGATTGGTCGTTACACCAAGCTTGAGGAACCAAAGGCTCGCGAATCGCTACTCACACCCAGCATGCGGCATTCCGTGTCCAAATCAAGCCTCAGATCCGTTGACAGCTCCAGCACCATACCGCCGTCGTCGAGCTCAACACTCACGGTCGACTCTACAGCGCCGCCTGTGCCGAAGAAGGACGCGCCGTTTTCACCGATGCCTATGGTCCAGGCGGCCAACGCTGCTCTGATGGAGCGCACTGCGTTTGCTATTGACGATGCTAAGGACGAAGAAGAAGATGAGGACGGTCTTGGCCTTGACGATGACACCATAGGAGACGACAATGTTATGGACGAGGTCAGATTGGGTTGTCCTACACGTGAATGTTATATTAACTGTCCTAGGTCGACGCTTTCCTCGAAGCTCACGATTCTGGCCTTACAGAGGCCGACAAAGAGGTGGCGAAAGGTATCTAATGTTGCCTCTATCACCGCGTAATGCCGTACTGACTACACCCGTGATTAGATCTCTTGAACGCGGAGCCCTTGAAATGAGCCTCCGAACTACATATTGCTTCTGCTTTCAACTTGCATTTAATGGACTTTCTTTGTATCACTATTTAACGTCCTAGTCTAGCTCCACATTGCAAAAAGTGTACATTTACAGGGTTTTTACGAGGAAAGATTTTTGCATAGACATAGTCCACGCTGCGTGTTACAAGTCCTCCGAAAATATAGTACACTGAACCGCATTCAGCATGTCAAGCTTCCTCCGAGCGATCCTGCCAAATCCTTATGGCCAGATCGCTATCAATCGAGCCCGTCGCGATCATGTTCTGCGTAGGATGCGTCTACAATGGATCGGATTAGCTTTGAAGAATTTTTTTATTTAATGAGACACGGAGACGTACGGCGACAGCGACAACGACATCTGTCAACATAACAATTAGCACGCGGCCCACACGATGCAAAGAGAGGCTCATACCCGTGTGCCCTTGGAGCACCTGAACAATCTCGCGACTTTGCAGATCCCATAAGTACGTTTTGTGGTCCTCGCTCCCTGCCACGATCCATTTCCCGCCCGTGACGCTGAAGCACGCGGAGATGCAGTACTTTGCGTTGGTGTGGCCCGTGTACGTTTTGAGGCACCGTGTGGTCTGGTAGTCCCACAGGCGGATGGCGCTGTCGTGCGCGGTGGACAGGATGTATTTCGAGTTGGGCGAGAACTGCACGTGTTGGCTGGGAGATGCGCGTGTCAGGAGGTTTCAAGATGAATGTTGGAGTAGCGATTCCGACGAACCAGATGGCGTCTGATCCTTCTGCGAGGGTCTTGAGGCATTGGCCGTCACTTGTGTTCCAGATTCGTCTGTTTGAGAAGCGCGAGGAGTCAGTGAGAAGGTCGCCACCGGGAGCGAGAAAGGATCGTACATTAACCCATCGAGCGCGCAGGACACGATGAGGGTTGCGTCGCGATTGAAGTGTACTGCTGTAACGTAGTCTAGGTGACCGTGGAGAGTTTTCATACATTTTCCTAAAGGTTAGCCAGTGAGCCATCGACGATTCGTCACGCAGCGAGTCGAGCTGAACCTCTGGCTGTATTCCAGATTCGAACGTCTCCTTCACAGCCTCCAGAAACCAGGAGATTCGACGCCGCGTTGTAATTCAGGCAAAAGACCCACTTTGTGTGGCCCTTCAGGTGCTTGGCTGTCATACCCTTGATTGCAAACGCGTTAGCTCAATTGAACCACTAAATTTGACAGTACACTCGGAACATAGCTTACAGTATCGACTTCCCAGATCCTGATGGTGGTGTCATCCGAGGCAGAGGCAAGGTAGGTACTATCAGATGACCACGCGATGTCAGACAGGCCGCCAGTGTGCCCGCTGAGGTTACGGATGAGCTCTCCAGTAAACGGGTTCCATATTTTGACAATAGTCTCTGCGGCTGTGCCGGAATCAACGAGAGCGAAATAATGAATGAAGGAATGAATTTTTTGGGGGATACGTACAGCATGAAGCTAGAAGCGTACCGTCCGGGCTGAATTTTACGGCGGATATAGATTTAGTATGTCCGAGTATTGTGTGGCGCAGTTCATAATGCGGCACGATTCTTGGAGGTGGAGGTGGAGGCGGCGGAGGAGGAGCTTGGGGAGCAGAAGGCCCACTTGGGACTTGAGGATCGTCTTCAGTTGTTTGGGAGCTTTGGGAGACAGCTTCGTCGTCCGTGGTCGAGTCCTCCGAGGCAGGCTGAGGATTCCTGTTCATCGCAATAAAATCTCAAGCAAGGAGGTGATCTCGATCGTGACGATCGGGGGTCATGCCGGGTCTGCCGAGAAGCTATACTTCTCACGGATGCGGCAAACTGAGCCGTTTCTCTCTTTGCCTGCCACCAGCGCCACCTCCTTCATAACAACTCTTGAATGTAATTGGCGCCTGCCTTGCTTCACCTTTCATGTCGCTTAGGAAGTGGCCATAAAAGACGCAGGTCCTCAACTTCAGCCAAACAATGTTCGAAAGTATCTCAATGCCGCAAGTACGAAACTGCGGCTTGGTTCAATTGGTCCAAAAAGTGAATTTCTGCTGCAGACGGCGACCTTGCGGGAGTCTCCGACTCAAACCTGAACTGGATTGACATCGAAGCTCTTGTTCTCCGACCCTTAACACCAAGTACGTTGTGAAGCTTTGTGGGGGCTTGTTTCCAATGAAATGGACTCAGAATCGTCTTTCCCTCGTTTCCTATAGCCCTAAGATGGCAGATCCTGCTTCAGTTTGTCTTCCTCGCCAATCTACTCCGAACTGTAGCCTCTGAAATCATCTTCATCGATTTGCTTCCGGCTGCTGTGGTCACCACGCTTTGACGCGCAGATACTAGCGGCGTTCCTGGAAATACGTCTTGTTTCGATCAATCCCTGCACACGATACGCGAGGGTTTCGTAATAGTCTTTCATCTTCTTACGGTCAAGTCTCCTTTTGTATATCGTGGGACTAGCGCAAGCTCCGATATCCTTTCAACATGCTTTTTAAAGCCGAACCCTCCTGTGGTGACCATGGCACGGATGACGGCAACATGATGCATTTAGGCTCTCACACCCTTTCATTCGATCCGCCGTGAAGTACTTGGAGAACATCAAGCACCTAGAAAGGCAGCGCCGCAGTCCTGGTTCTTGTCGATCGGGAATGCGACACTTTACTGCCATATATATGGTCGCCGCCCGCTCTTGTACTTCCGCACCCTGAATTTCTGCTCCCATCATCACACACAGACGCATATCGCGCCATTTCCTGGACATGGACATGGACGCGTACGCCCCATCACCGACACCATCGACATCCTCATCGACATCATCATCTTCAAGACGACGAAGCAGGCATCCACTCGCGACAGCTGCTACAAGCATCACTGGCCGAAAGACATGGAAGACACTGAAGCAGAAAAACGAGATCGTCTGGCCACCGTTGGCTGAAGCCAAGTTGATTGAAGGTGCGGAGGCATTATCATTCAAAAAATTATTAGATCTAATGCGTCGTGTTCCATCGTAGCTCTTGAAAAGTACCGGCCTGGCTCTGGCGGGGATCCCAATCGTGTCCTCCTTCGTTTTCCTCGTCGCAATCGTTTCATATCAGAATACATCCTACAAGCTACAGGCATCTTTCGAACGGCGAAACAGGTCGGGAGTCGTCTTCAGCAACTCCGAGATACCTGTGGAGATGACCGAAGTCCGTACTTTCATTGCCTGATCTCGTTTATCGTTGAACACCCGCCTTCTAGTACTTAGCTTGCTCATACATCAACAACCAGCCACTGTGAAATCCGAATCCGAATCACCCCTTCCCTCTACTTCGACTCAATTGTTTCCGGAAACGGACTTATTTGCCGACTCTCCTGCATCGCAAACCACGGCGTCTTCCCTAGACATGTGGTCTGATATCTCATCTGGCTCGAATACGTTTGGATCGGATGCGCAGACGCCGCTTGAAGTTCCAGGGTTCTCCCCGACCCCGCCCCCGCCGCGCCGGACCACCAACGTCCTAATACAACTCTGCGATGATCCGCATGGTCTACCGCACTTGCCACTAGCGTCGCGCAACCTTACACCTGATCCAGCGTCCAGTCGAAGACGGGTCACGCTCACGGGCTCTAATGCATTGTGGACCATAGAGCCGACAGTACGATTTCGAGCCTCGTCCTTGCGTTCACATCACCTGTATTCCTCCTTCTCCGTGTGCAAGCATAACATGCTCATACACACCGAGACCACATATCTGGACCTCCAGAGCAACCCGGACTCTGGACCGCCGTTTATTTACAAAACCGCTTTCGTGCCGAACTTCTGGTCACAGCTTTGCTTCGCCTCTGGTAACCGTCATCCTTTCATAGGTCCTCCCTCAATGTCTGATTTTTTGATTGTAGAATTAACCGACTGCGTGATCACGCAGGATATTGTAGAGGTTATTTTGCTGCCTGATGGGGGCAGGCAGAACCGCGAGATGCTCTCGGTGGTGTACGAATTTGAGCACGTCCTGGCATCGTCCCCTATGACCGACAGCCATAACTTGGCGTTCGAGCAGTACGAACAGGCGAATACTTACGTCGATCCCTTCTCCACTCCAAGTGTTGACTGCATCCGCCCTCTCGCACTACCAGCAGGTGTTAGTTGGGAAAGACGCCACCAATCACCCAGCATTCCAGCTCCCGAATACACGTTTCCTTGGGTGTAACATATCCACTCCAGCCTTGTCCTTTAAAATGACTTGTCTGTTTTGTTTTCCTTTGGTCTCTTTTCGCGTGGCATCTTCGTTATTCTTAATACATAGGGACCAGAACTCTTGGACGTTCTATATAATGATCGCCTAGTAGTAGTAACACATTGTACCATATTAGTTCAGCACATTAAGGTATTCATTGAGAACTCAGGTTAAGAAGAAGGGTTCTATTCAAAGATGGCGAATCTTGGAGCCTTTGACCGTCCTCCCTTCGAACATGATCTCAAATTGCAAAGAAAACGGGATAGTAAGCATGGAAGTCGGAGTGCTATACTTTTTCAATTTTACAGAGCGACATTGTGTAGATCTTTCTTATGCTGAGGATGAGAACGTCCTCAACGAACGTCGGATACGTAATTGTCCTCTCGGGTGAGTGGCAGTACTAAAGGTTGTGCCATCTTTGTGACCATGCTGGCTTCGACACGCTGTTGTTCAAGAGGGTAGTGCATCTGGGGCATCACTATAGTAAGTCCATACGGCGTCGGATAATGCCGGTGGACCGTGTTTGATCGATCAACGCACGCGATCACACTCTCAACAAAGAACGTCCACCTTGTCCACACTTGTTACCATTGTTCACCCAATTGGTGTGGCAATACCACTAATCTGGTAAGTTTTTGAACAATGGGCACCGCCTATATAATGCGCGCGTCTGTCGACGACGTCGTCTCTTTATTCCCCACTCGCGCCATTCGATTCTAACACCATGGCAGACATCGCACTTGCTGATTCGAATAATTTAGGTTCAGCACCACCTCTACCAAGCACTCCCCCATTACAAAATCCCCCCCTCAATATCGCAAAGCAGACTCCGCTCACCAAGAAGAGTGCTGGTCACGCTGGATTCTCTGCGTCCAGTAAAAGCATGGACGCTCGCTACATCGAAATTGCTGCTGAAACTCGTGGTCGCCATTTGGTTGGCATCAAGCCTCGCGATTTCTTGAGCGAGTTTCTACCATGGAACCCAACCACATCTGATACCTACAGGAAGAGAGTTCCTACGAAAGCACACTTGGCCGCCCTTCAAAGTGTACCAGTTGACAATCGTACAGAGCACGAGATGTACCCCAAATATGTACGTTCTTTCTCGGCTAAGCATAATACAACGCTCATGAATGCGGAATTCCAGATCGAGGCTTTCCAAGGATGGTACACCTCCGGGACAGCCTCCTCAGCTACTACCATCGCGACCAAGTTTGCGAGCCACTCTGAAAATGGGGATCCAAATTGTCGCAACATCGCTGTTGATATTGGACATTACCTAAAAGATGAATGTCCTACATCGGCCACGGCCTTCGATCGTATGCAGTCCCAAGTCGAGCTGAAGCCGAACCTCCAGTATGATCCGTTCAAGGATGCTGGGGAAGACGCTGAAAGTGAAGCGCAAGAGGAAGGCGGCGTTGACGTGGACAAGGATGCGCCCATTCCGGAGAATTTCTTTCCTGCAGAAAACCCCACCGACAAGGGCACGCACACTCGCGGCCAGATCTGTGTCTACGCTGCGACCACCATGACCTTGATGTTCCGCAGTCACCTCTTTACCGTTGTCCTCTTCGGCTCTTACGCTCGCTTGATTCGGTGGGATCGCCGCGGGTCAATTGTCACTCGCCGCTTCAATTACACAACGGATGTGGACGGCCAGTCGCGGATTCTATTCGAGTTTTATCAGCGTTTCGCACAGCTCACCGGCGCACAGCGTGGTTTAGACCCCACTGTTACTCCTCTCAGCGAGGACGATCCTCGCGCTATAACGGCCAGAGAGAAGTTTCGCCTCTATGCCCCCGACATGTTGTATTGTGACGCCCGGGCTGAGTTCCGAGATCCAGGTCCTGTCTCGAAGACACTCTACCTGATGACGGTGGAGTTCGAGGAAGGGAAGGAACGACAATTCATTATTCCTGCTCCTAAATTCCACTGGGGATGCATCTCTCCCTTCTGTCGATCTACTCGCCGCAGTCTAGCTTACGAGCCTGCAGCAGATTCTCCGAGCGTCACGGCGCAAGACGGTTCTGAAAAGGAAAGCGATGTATGTGACGAGGAAAGCTCCAACGAGAGCGCCTCGTCTTCCGCTAGCCGTGATAACGTCTCGACAAAAAAACCATTCGAAGGCATCTTCTTTATGAAGGATTATTGGCGCGAGCCCTCTGCCCGGACTAAACCAGAGGCCGATATATACCGCCTGTTGGTTCAGTATGACATCGAGCATGTCGCGAAGATGGAAACTGGAGGCGATGTTGCGGATCTAGTGACCAGGACACAGGAGCGCCAATTCCTGAAGCATTCTCAAAGCCTTCCAGATGGACGCTCTTACCATTATCTCAGCAATCCCCTTCAATGCCATCGCCTTTTCCTTCGCACCGTAGCACGAGATCTCACGACATTCGGAAACTGTAGAACTCTAGTGATCTGTGTCGCAGACGCCATGAAAGGTACGTATTTCCGATTCGGTTGACAAAACTTTCGGCTGATTCGCATTTCTTAGCTGCACAGCAAGCATTCGACCGTGGCCGTATCCTTCATCGGGATATCAGCGTCGGTAACATCATGATAGCTCCCGGAGACCGAGGAGTTTTAATCGATTGGGATCTCTGCTTGGTCCTGGATTCCGACGCAATCACCCATCGTCCTGGGAGAACGGTACGTTTCCTTGGTGCTACCATTAATAAATCTTACTCATTTTTGGCAGGGAACCTGGCAGTTCGTATCAGTGCATTTGCTCATGGGACGCCAACGTTACACAGACGAAGATGTAGGAAAACAAACAGTCACTCATAGCGTGATCGACGACAGGGAGTCTGCCTTTTGGGTTCTCTTCTACGTCGCTCTCCGCTATCTAAAGCAAGACCTATCGAAGACCGAGCTCTATGATGTCCTAGACTCGTGTTTCGATGCTAGCGGCATCGACACCCATCACAGAGACATGGGTAGGTCCCGGATAGGCATGACCAAGTTGTCCGTTTTGAATCAGTGGGCCAATGCTCCGCGGACAGGCGTCATTTTCGAGATTCCGGAACTGAACGCCTTGTTCCACGAGTTGGCGAAGGCGTTGAGTTTTCGGTATGTTGACCCCGAGGACACGTCCGAAATGCAGCAAAGCGCGTATGAGGCTCTGCTGAAGGTGTTTGGTCCTGATTCTGGACAAGTGAAGACCAACGCGTACTTCCGGTACTCGACTGCCAAAAATAACATGGAGGGTAGTTCGACCTGGTTCCATGACACACTCCGAGCGCACGCGACGAAAATCCCTTTGCCGACTACACCCAACACCTTCGATCAGCACATCAACGCGTACTATCCGCAGGAGTATGGCAATGCGTCGAAGCGCAAGTTGGATGAGCGCGACGCGAATTTGAGGCAGTCCCGTTTGGATGCTTTGGGAGGTGACTTCATACGCAGCTCCCAAGTTCCTGACGACTTGGAAGATGAGGATGTTCCCAAGCAGAAGAAAAAGAAAACCAGAAAATGAAGTGGCTGAGATTGGCTGGCTGGTTGTTTATGTACTTGTTTAACGTTTACCGTTTGGATTTCATTTGTATCTCCTCGAATTATGTTGTCTTTGTACCACACGCACTTTGATCTTTGCCTCGGAAACTTTCGGCCGAACATTACTTGATAGTTGACCATCACCTCGAATTACGCAACATATGAATGCGTCCTTGTTGAACATCGAACATTTGAAGGTGAAAATAATGCGAGTCGTTTTACCAGAAGGAGGTAATTAACTCGAAGTAAAGGTCTTACAGTAATGATGAAGATGTCCACCCCCGCGTTGCGACCATTGTTCGCTCCATTGGTTCAACAATGGGCTTCGCATATATAATGGGCACCTCTGTTCTTGGCGTCGTCTTCAATTGAAAGTCCTCACGCCATTCAATTCTACCACCATGGCAGATGTTAGTAGCTCAACTATTGGTGACGTCGACATTGACGTCTACCATAGACCACAAATACTTGGCGAATTCCACAAGAGGAATCTGTTGCCTTTATCTCGCGCTACTCTTCGAAGTCTGGTATACGACTTTCCGATGGACAGTGATAAGGGCGTGTCTCCGTCCAAGCTGTGTCTCAACATCAATTTTTTTGTGGAGGATCACCAGCCAACGACTTTCACATCAGAGGCCTGCGTATACTACTGGGCGTTGGCGCAGTACGACGTTTCGCATGCTGCAACGATGGGGACTGGAGGTGATATTCTTGGTCTGCCAGAGGTGATTAGAATATATGCCCACCAGTTCCAGACGGTTTCCCAAGGCCTTACAGTTGGACACACATATCATCCCCTTCAACGACATCGCGTTTTTCTTCACACTGCGACTCGAGATCTCACGACATTCGTTAACTGTAGAACCTTGGTGATTTGTGTTGCCGACGCCATGCAAGGTATGTACACTAGCTTCATCGACGGGAGGTTCGCCTAATTCGCATGAGTTCGTAGCTGCGCAGGAAGCATTCGACCACGCGCGTACTCTTCATCGGGATATTAGCATTAGCAATATCATGATAGCCCCAGAAAATAGAGGCGTTCTAATCGATTGGGATGACTCGGATGTTGTTGGAATGCAAGCCGTGCGGACCACCGGTCCGTAGACGACCTATTCTTATCGCGTTGCTCACTAATCATCTCTGGACGATCCACACTCTCGATATTCGCGGATCCGCCACATCGTTTGTCTTCTCTCTGTGCATCGCGTCGATACCTTCGAGTTGTATAATTACTTACCAATGTTTCCCATCAGTCTTACAAAGCTTTCTCACTTGTATAGTTGCTCCCGAGGACATTCGGGTCCATAGTTTTATCGCGTCGATTTTCTTTAGTATAAAAGCTTGTATTTACAACGAAATACAATAGTTCCAGCCAGCCCAGCAGTCCCCGTCCTCCTCGCCAAATATACTACCCATCTCACAGGTTATGGGCCCCGCCCGTGCCTAAATAAATCCCGTACTATCTCGCTACCATCCCGCTCGTTTATACACTTGCCATGTCCACCAACGCCAGCATCAAACAGCTGAGCGAGCTGTTCGTCCGTCTCCCGATGTGCAAGGCCGATGGCTCCAACTACGTCCTATATCGCGACCGTTTTGTATTCGCAGCCGATGCTGCAGCGCTCGGTCACCACCTGGAGCTCACGACGACGAGTCCAGCAGGCGCGAAGCCGATTCCCGCAGATCCGGCAGCCGTCACGACGACGGAGCAGGATGCGCTCGATAAGTGGGAGTTGAAGGAGAGAGTTTGGAGGTCGGAGCAGGCTATCGTGAAGCAGGGCATCGCGGCGACGATTCCGGATGCATTGTTCCTGAAGGTGAAGGGGGAGACGACGGCGGCGAGGATGTGGGGAAGGGTAAAAGCTGAGTTCGAGAAACGTTCCCAGATGATGGTCGTTGACCTACGTCGCAAGCTCCAGGATGAGCGTTGTACCGAGAATGGCGACGTCAAGACTCACCTCGCAAAGCTGCAGGCCATACGCGAAGACTTGATCGCGATGGGCGCTGACCCCGGCGACGATAACTTTGTCGCAATCCTGCTCGGCTCACTTCCCACGTCGTACGACCCGTATCTGGCTGCGTTGACGGCAGCATCGACTCTCCTCGCGACCCCACTTAGCGTCGACACGTACATCCGTGGCATCAGCGACGAGGCTGATAGGCGAAGTATCCGCCAGCCACCGAAGGAAGCGAAGGAGGCGGCGTTCCATTGTTGTCACGTCTGTGGGCGGAAGGAGGAGGAAAAGAAGGATGAGAAGAAGGCCGGCGTAGAGTGTTTTAACTGTGGCAAGCGCGGCCACATGAAGAAGGATTGTTGGGCAAAGGGCGGTGGAAAGGAAGGCCAAGGGCCGAGGAACCGTGAGGCTGAGGAAGCTCGCGGCGCATTTGATGACAGCGACGGCGTGTGGTACGCCAACGACTGTAGCGAGCTCGACGATTGGAAGGACGAGGCGGAGGATAGCCTTGTCGGGGTCGAGTCGTACAGCAACTGGGTGCCAGAAACGCCGGCAGATGGAATGGAGGTTACCTCGGCGGCGCTGGGAGTGCTGCAGGAGGGAGGCCATGGCAAGGAAGTGGGACTTCACTCGCAGATCGAGGAGGACGCTGTTAGCCAGGACGCCGCGTCGCTCCTGCATGTTCAAGATCGTGCGCCGTTGGGCGCAGAAGCAGTGCCAGTCGAGGCGGATGCCCACTGGACTGACTTCACGAGGGCAGAGTCACCCGAGTTGGAGGGATATGGAATCTACTTCAACAATGAGCACGTATGGCTCAGCGACGACGAGGACGGTGCAGACACACCAGTTATTTTACCCAGTCATTCCTTGCGCGAGGCGCGCACCACGCAATACGACGACTACGCCGCAGTTTTTATGGCTGACGCTGGAGACGAGAGCGGCGATGTCGAGCGCGACGAGAAGGACAATTCCCAGCGCAAGAAGCGCACTCAGAGGGTCCATGGGGCCAACGTCGATGGCGGACGCGGAGTCTGCCTCCCAAAGCGACGCAGAGTCGCCACCGGCACCGGAGACATTATTCTCGGTGGCGAGAGAGGCGCAGGTTTGAAGGAGAGCTCGCTGGGGAACGAGAGGAAGAAGAAGGCGGGAAGGAAAAGGTTTATTGATCCCGCGATCAGCGCAGGTCCAAATCCGGCCACTCCCGATGCAGGTATTCGCACAGCTACCACCATCATCACGACGAGCACGCTCCACACCCGCTGCCACCATTGCCGACGCACCGAGCACGATGGCGCATGTCACGACGGGTACCCGAAATGGTACTGATACGCAAAACGGCAATGACGCCGACATCATCTCAAAAGCGACCGAGGTCGCATCGACATCTGGACATTCCCCGGCTTGAGGGGGAGTGTTGGAATGCAAGCCGTGCGGACCACCGGTCCGTAGACGACCTATTCTTATCGCGTTGCTCACTAATCATCTCTGGACGATCCACACTCTCGATATTCGCGGATCCGCCACATCGTTTGTCTTCTCTCTGTGCATCGCGTCGATACCTTCGAGTTGTATAATTACTTACCAATGTTTCCCATCAGTCTTACAAAGCTTTCTCACTTGTATAGTTGCTCCCGAGGACATTCGGGTCCATAGTTTTATCGCGTCGATTTTCTTTAGTATAAAAGCTTGTATTTACAACGAAATACAATAGTTCCAGCCAGCCCAGCAGTCCCCGTCCTCCTCGCCAAATATACTACCCATCTCACAGATGTGACCACCCGTCATCTAGGAAGAGTGGTGTGTTTGATGTTTCTCATGCGGATATTATCATAATTGCTCTTGTTTACTTTTTGGCCAGGGAACATGGCAATTCAGATCTGTTCAGTTATTGCCCGGACGCAGACGCACAGGAGACAACTCTACAACAGTCAGCCATGAAAGCGTAATTGACGATAGGGAGTCTGCTTTTTGGGTCCTCGTCTACGTTGCTCTCCGCTACCTGAAGCAAGACCTATCGGCTACCGGGCTCTATCATGTCCTCTCCTCATGTTTTGACATCCACTATGCCTACTATCCTCATGACCTGGGTGGTTTCATGGGAAACAGAACCAGGGCAAAATTAGCGGCTTTGGAGGAATGGGCACAGAGTCCCGGACCGTATCTCGGCATCATCTTCAAAGACCTTCCGCAACTCAACGACTTGATGCGCGAGTTGGCGACGTCGTTGGCTGTCCGCTATGTTGACGCCTCGAAGGTCGCAGGACAGCAAAGGGTGTATGAAATTGTGCTGAAGGTGTTTGGTCCTGATTCTGAAGAAGCGCAGACCACCCCATATGGTGAATACCTCGCTGCTAAAAGGAATATAGAGAGTGCGACGTGGTTTTATGACACGATGCGAGCGCATGCGGAGAA
>QLPD01008111.1:0-23332 GCA_003314085.1 Hymenopellis raphanipes | reverse complement strand
ACACGTCAAAGAAGTTTGAACAACAAATGATTCACCATCGTGCATCGAAAGACGCCTCCAAATGCGACATCTTCACCGAATACCACGGCATTATCATCTTTGGCAAGCGCAATGCTATATGCGGTTTAAGAATACGGCCAGAATCATCGTCAATCAAGGTAATACCTCATGGCATCGCGGACCGCTTGATACATATTCATTTTGCGCGTTTCTCTCCCTCCTACGATGGCCCTCGACGGCCCAGAGGCGTCCTCGTCAGCCCAAACAATTCCCGGGGTGCGCACCGCAAGATCTCGCGTTGTTCGGAGCAATGACGAGGTGGCGACAGATGGCAGATGTCCACCTGCTGGCGGCGGCTCTACAGCGACTGTCTCTGTGGAATAGAGCCTTCGAGAATGGCTTCGAGCACATAACAGGCGTCGAAAGGAGAACCTGGTGGTAAGAGACATACGTTTCCTGAGCCAAGATCCGGGACGGCCATCATCGTGTTGAACGGTGAGCGTGACCCTTTTAATCGGTCACCTTCGATCTGTGTGCGGTCATGGAGAATGATTCCACCTTTGTTGCTCCCGAGGGCGTCTACTCTGTCACTGAAGAACACAAACCGTTCCTACTCGTCGCCCACAACGTCAATGTACCTCTGGCCCCGTACCCTACACGTGTATCCAGCGTCGTAGTACGCTATCCGGCATCCAAGGCACCTGGTGGTGCACCGGGCTTTGCTCAGCTGCTTAATGTCGGCAGCAAGGACAAGGGAAACGATAAGGACGCCAGGAAGGATGGGAGCAAGTCTCGCGACGACGGTATCAGCTTGTCTAGTAGCGATACGGCCGACGACGAAGGCTCACCTGCACTGGACGCTTCGCCTGTTAGCCCATCCATCGAACACCATTCTCTATTCGCGCATGCACCGGCTGGGCCAGCGAAAAAGCGAGATTTGCGGCCAAAGCATAATATCCGGACGACGTCCTCGACGTTCATCACCCGCATCCAAACAGCGGAGGGAAGCGCCAAAGCCCTCAGTGCCAAACAGGGCGATACCACTTTTCTGTTCTACAACTCGGGCAAGAGCTTTCTCTGGGTCGAGGTCGGGTCAAAGAGCAAGGTCGGGCAATTTATCAATTGTAAACGAGGTATCCGCCTTCTTATTGATACCGCAGGAACCGCTCGCAAGAGTGACCTTTACTGCCCATCCGACGTGCCACGACGTCAACACGTTCACAGCCTCGCCGGAGAGACTGGATGTGATCATTGGATTCAGCTCCGGAGATCTGGTCTGGTTAGGTATTCCACCACTTCGCGTTCTCGAATCGTTATCCTAAAGGATTCAACAGATCCCATATCATCGCGATATGACCGTTTAAATAAACAGGTATGCCATCTAAGCACTACAAGCTTCATTGACCAAACTCGATCTACAGGGCTGCATCTCCAACTCTCCATGCACTGCCGTCCGCTGGGTTCCCTCCTCCTCTACCCTCTTCCTCGTCTCCCATGCGGACGGAACCATCATAGTCTACGACAAGGAGCGAAAAGACGGCGCCTTCAAACCGCAGGATCCTTCAGCCTCCGATGATTCTTCCAAAGAATGGGACCCAGTGGACAATATATTCGTGACCATGCCTCCGTGGCATCCCGTCTCTGGCCCGGGGCTCAAAACGGAGAAAGAAAAGGCGGTCAAGAATCCTGTGAGCCACTGGCGCGTGTCTAGGAAGAGCATTGTCGATTTTGTTTTCTCACCCGATGTCAAGTACGTCGGTGCCATATCGGAGGATGGATGCCTGAGAGTGATAGACGCGCTAGCGGAACAGCTGGTAGACTGTTACGCGTCATATTTCGGCGCGCTGACTTGTATCGCATGGTCACCGGATGGCAGGTTCATATTAACTGGCGGTCAAGATGACCTCTTGACAATATTCTCCCCCTGGGAACAACGCGTTGTGGCGCGCTGTCAAGGGCATTCATCCTTTGTAACATCTGTTGCGTTCGATGACCTCCGCTGCGACGGTCGGACATACCGTTTCGGCAGTGTCGGCGAGGACAACAAACTCATACTCGTACGTCTTACATATACCAGTCTATATTGATACTAACCATCAATTAGTGGGACTTTTCCAGTGGCGCATTACACAGACCAAAGTTCCACGCAACACATCACCAACGTGTATCCATGTCTTCAACTGTATCCCTAGCCTTCCGGCACGACAGATCTGCTCTCCATCTTCCCGCTGTGTCGCCCACAGACGAGAAGCCATACCCACGCTATCACCCTGCGCCCTCGCGCAACGAGGTTGCCGTCGTCCAGCCCGTACTGACGAAGCAAGTCGAGGGCGACCTCCTCGCTGCCGTAGCCTTCCTCCAGCGCTCGGTTCTGACCGCATCCAAAACGGGACTCGTCAAACTATGGATTCGTCCATTAGCGCTGCGTGCACGGAAGAATGGCCACCGCGCCCACGCTGCGGCTTTTGATTGATGCATACGAATACACCTCCGGCTTAACTTATTCTTCTCTCTCTCTTTTGTATCTTTAAACAATCTGTGGAAAAGCTATCTGTACAATTGCGAGTGCCAACAACATGTTTTACATTTCGTTCTTTTTGAAGACGACGATCCAGCGTGAAATCATGCCTGCATGCAATAACGCCGCCTCCCATGTGAGCAGAAACCGGTGTTCCCGCCACTTCTGTAGTCCAAACTTGTTGATGAATTCCGATCTGGTAGCACGCTCTTCTACGAGTTTTAGTTCAGTGGTCGTGAGCAGTGCTGCATATTGATGCGAGACGTTTTCGACGGTCTTGATCCGTGCGTCGACCTTGAGAACATCGATAAGCGACGTCAAAAGCGGAGTCGGTGTTCCGGAACGCTGTAGGAATGGCACAGAGGCTAGAATGAATTCGCGACTCATCCAAGGAACATTTGGCGCGAGGGTGCTAAATTCGAGTGTCGATCTTCCTTGAGCGAGATGATTCTGGACAGCAAAATGGATTTTGGAGTGAGGAATCGTGTTTAGGTGGAGGGTTTTGGGATCCTGGGAGAGCAAGGGGACATCTTGTGGCGCATATATGAAGGAATGAATGTCGGGGGGAGAGTATATGATGGCTTACCTGGCAAGTTGGCGAGTTTCTGCATGGAGGTATCAGCATATATGTTGTTATATGTATATGCGACTCACGTTCTGGTAGAAATGGACCTTCAAAAGCCAGCATATGACCTTTGGCCGCCACGACTCGACATCCAGCACGATGTTCCAGCCATACACACACAGCCGGTCCTGGAAAATATCCGACAGATCATCCACAGCGCTTCTTAGCTCGACGTCTCCGGAACAGATCTTGTCCATCAATGGCGTAAGAGGAAGTTGAATTATGTTTTGCTTGCGCGTGCTGTGCGGAACGAGGGCCATGCCGCGAGCGTTGTTAGTGGGAACGACCACAGTAGAGAGAGCCTGGAGACAGATGCGCGAGTTTGAGGATTTTTTATGCGATGTATTGGAGAGAAATGAGCCAAGAAGCAGGAAGAAACAGGCAACGATGGAGTAGAGATAGGTCTTGGGAAGCTGCAGCAAGGCGGCTATGGCTGGCTCTGCACAAAGAGCATCAAGAAAAGACAGAAAGTCGTCTAATGCGCGTGAATAGTTGTATCTCTCGATAAACAAGTCGAGAGTTGAATCAAGACTGAACATGATGGTGATGGTTGGTGATCAAGACGCGTCGTGACACGTTGATCGACAAGGTACAACAGAACATCTTTGCTTCTTTCTGGCATGGTATACACAAATCAAACTCTACAATTGTCCAAGTTGAAGATCAACACGTCTTCAGCGCCAATTCTAACAAGCTCGTCCATGACTTCTGCAATTTTCTTCTTTTCTACCATCACGCTCACCGCAACCCAGCCGTTCTCCTCGAGCGGGCTAACTGTCGGAGCGCGACGTCCCGGAGTGACGACAGCCGCTTGCGGAAGCTTCTCTCGGAGGATATTGTACTGACATATGACATACTTGCTGGCGGCCACGACACCAGCAATACGGGATGTGATGAGGTTAATGAGAGGCTCGAGAGCGGGATGTTTGGTGACGGATGATTTGATCAGGACGGCCTCGGTGTCGAGGAGCGTGGCGATGGCGTGCAGACCCGCTGCGCGCATTGTGTCTCCGGATTCAACAAGATCGACTATGGCATGCATGCATGAGTAGATGTCATCACGGACATAGAAAAATTCCCCAACGCACCAATACCGTCCGCTAGCCCCAACGCACAGGCCGCCTCGACGCTTCCTCCGACGTACTCTATTTTGGTTTTCGAGTCCCCTTGGAGTTGCAGCTCTTCGTCGAGCTTGGCAAAGTATTGCCCGGATAACACCTCAAAGCTCGTAACGACGCGCTTTCCAGCTAGGTCTTTCACATCTTTTATCGGTCCAGCTTCGGGGACTTGGACCTGCAGCGCGCACTTGCCGAAGCCCAATCGGAGGACCTCTGTGACGAGATTCTCCATCTGGGCTTCTAAGATAACATCGTGGCCCGTTATTCCGAGATCAACGTTTCCCTTTCCGACAAAGGAAGGTATGTCTCCAGCTGGTAGGAATACCCTATGAAACTGTCGATGAGAAGGATCATTCCGCGTATTCATGAATGGACTGACAAGGCGATGGGGTGATTGTGGACGAGGCAAACATCCAATCTGTTGTTTCTCCGGAACTGTATGTCCGCTCCTTCAAGGCGTGGTTATAGCGGGATCGGGGTACGCAGGTGAAGGAAACGGACCCGCTAATATAGAGAGACACTTTTCATACAGTCTTCCTATTGCGCGGCGATTAAACATTTAGAGCCCATCATGTATTGGAACGTACCCTTCTTGGGGATGGCGAATAACAAACGCCCGTCTAGGCTGTCTGGGTCTGCAAGTATGAGTCACGGCCCAGTCAGCATAGTCCCGCGTAATCGAAGAGACATCCAGCGTACTTAGACTCATATTATCGAATCTCCAGGCGTCTAATCGAAATAGGGTATAGCTCAAAGGATGGAACCAACGAAAAATTTGGCGTTCGGGGTCAAGATCTAAAGTATGATTGTGGCGGTGCGATCGCCCGTCAGGGTTTCCCACGTTACTTCAGCTTCACGATTCAATTGTCCGACAGGATAAGGTAAGAATTCGTTTGTCTCTAGGCTCTCTCTAGTAATGTGTATAGATCCTTCAAGTCCTCAATATCCATCCCAGCATCAAGCCATGAGTCCCTTCTCGTCTTCTTTTTGAAAAAGTTCCGCGCCTGTTCCTGATATGGCCGTTCGATTACAGACACGATGTGAAGGCGTTGTGCAGTACCAACGTTCTGCATGCTGTTCACGATACAACAGCGGATACTGTCTAGCTCTTCCTTGATAGACGCCACGTAATCATTCACTTCATTGATAACATCTTCCTCCTCCTCGGCGACAAAGAACCGAAGTGTAACAAAAACATTCGGAGGACCATCCACACATCTCGAGAGTTCCGCATCCCACTCTCTCCACAGCGACGAGTTAAGACATGTATGGAAGTCATCACCCCGGAGTGAGATGCTAATTCGTACTGTGCCAATCGACAAGGAAGCGACGTTCTTCCGAAATTGGCGTATCAGCCATCGCAAAATGCTAGTCGGATTGCGGTCGTCGTCGGCGTAATCAGTTCCGTTGCCCTCGTGGTCGGTCATATCGAAATGAAGAAGATCCAAATGAAGTGTATGGGGTAGCAAGGCCGGCATGGAAACGACCTTCGGTGACTGCTGGATGGACGTAGGACTCCGTAACAGCAATGAAGATGTACTGCCGCTCGGGACGTGTGTCTCTCCATCACCCGCGCTTGCAACGCCGAGCTCGTGCCCAACATTCGTGATGCTTTCTTCATCGGAGGTGACCGTGTCCTCGTCATTTTCATCCTCGTCCCCCTCTTCGTCATCGCCCTCCTCCTCCTCTTGTTCTTGTTCTTCCTCTTCGCCAAACGCTGCACACTGTTAGTCCCAAAATGTGAAATAACATATCATATCACGTACACCCTTCCGGCCGTTCGATACTCAATTTCTCGATATGGGAACGCAATTGCAGAACCTTTGAGATGAATTCTTCAAGATGGTAGTCGGCTTGGTCCACCTCCAGACATCGTAAATTCCGGATAGAAAAAGGCAGATCCTGGTCAAAAACGCGTTTGAAAAGCTGCGCATTGCGAACATTGGTGAGTCGCAACACCTCGATTGCCGGACCTGCCAGCGGTGTTGTATCTGACCGCAAAGTAAGGGTAGTACCAATGTCCAAGTCATCCGCCAGAGATAAACTCTTCAGAGCAGGCATACTGCTAAAGAATCTGTCCAGTTGAAGCATATTATTGAAGGATTCACAACGCAACGAAAGGGAATGGATGCGGCTTGCGCACAAAGCCTTGTACGGAAGGATGGAGCCCCACGAGTAGTTGCTGAGACGAAGGGAGTGCAAATCCTTCAGTAAAAGGATAACTTCTTGAGAATGGTGGACTTCTTTAGAACTGAAACAGTATCCGTCAAGACGCAGTTCTCGGACCAGGTTGGGAGCATCCGGAGCCTGCCCGCTGTAGAAATCAATGTACGCCGAACTAATGTCGTCGGTTTCGAGGGACAGAATGCGGAGTCTGTACGGCCGAGAAATGGCAGCAAGCGCTGGAGATGATAGAGCGATATTCCTCAAAGACCGAGCGTGAACAACGTATGAGATAATAAGATCCAGTAGTTCAGGAGGAAGTACTGGAGGGACACGTAGAGGCTTCATTATGGCGTGGATGGTTCCCGAGGAATTCGATTGGGAGTCCCGTTGCTTTGCAGGTACATTTTGCCGCTCGGTCATTGAGCCACTGCTTTTCTTTGCACGAGGCATGTCTTTGCAAAGAGTCTTCAGTGTTGAGGGAGAAGATGAAATACGAGCATACCTGGGTGTTTTCAGCAGCGGTGGCAGTCTTGGAACCGGTTCAAACTTCAAACCTGGACGTTGAAAGGAAGGGCTGATCGTTACTCCGGGCCGCATGTAAAACAATGGAACAGATCACGTGTCCGAGAATACACCATACCGATCATGACGCCGACGTTCTTGACAGTCTCAGCGTCAGGCTCTTCTGAAACGCGTCAGGCTCGGATAAGGTTCTACTTGACGTTCTCCACCTGGAGACTCGAGTCGGATCGTGACGAAAACGGCAGGGCTTGCATCAAAACCCTTGCTTCAATAAATGGGAGATTATATTCGGAGGTGAACTCACCGTGATGGCTTCCCTACATGCGCATGTGTCGTGCACTGTCTATGACTGGTACTGCTTGACCGCAAGGATTCAAACGCTGTCCACGTAACTTGTTGCCAAGTTAATAGCGTACTTCGTGCTCAACCTTTCTTGGAAACTAGGTGAGCACTGAGGCCTCAATGTACCGGATCTTACACTCTGACTTCTACTCACAGAGGAAGGATTTAGACCACTCAATGCCGAGCCCAAGCTCTCTTAGGAGCTCCGGTGATCTCGCCAGCACTGTCAAAAATCGCAACTGCTTACGAACCTCGAAAGAGGCATAACGGCCTGATCTGGCCTCCTCTGCAACCTTCGTCTGTCACGGATGGGCAGCCGATTAATGTACGTTTTCTAGCGAACTCCTTGACCGTATTTTTGCCTATGAAACACACACTATTGGACACCTGATTTTTAGGTGAAACGAATGGCGAAGTCTTTCACGGCCCAAGACAGTCGGACATGAAGGTGACGCGTACGCCATCCCCTCCAGCGTCATCTAGATGTGGCGCCAATGGTACCAGCTAAGTTTCAAGGTGAGCGAATCGTACTACTTTCGGCAAGCAAGTGAATCACTTGATGGTTGTTCAGATGATATTGATCTAAGGTTAACCTTCTATACGACATGTATGGTGCTAGAATTACAGTCATGCTCCCATATCGGGTGATAATGGCCGTGCGCTTTTTCGTATAAAGGCGCAATGAAGCGGGGATGGAATTCATCGCCAAATCCCACTTCTTGAACATCATATTCAACATGCGCGCATTCTCCTTCGTTGCTACCGCTGCCGCTTTGTTCCTCGGCGCGTCCGCCTCCCATATGGCGACGCGTCAAGAAGCTATTCGCTTCGGAAGCGTTAATGTGTCGCCGTCTACTGTGTCCGCTGGCGATGTAAGTTTAAACATCTCCATCCCCACAAAACTTCCTAGTAATTGTCTCCATAGTCCTTCGAGATCACATATAACTCGACTCTCGCCCGTTTCAAGCCAGACTACGTCGATTTCTTCATCCAAGGCACGCGTTCGAACGGGGACCCGACCCCGTACGTGGTGCTGTCGCGTCATGACTATGCGGGAGCGGAAGGACAAACGATCTTGACCAGCACCGAGACGGTGAGGCCACATTGAGCCAGTGGTTATGTTCATGACTGATGTTACTGTCTTAGACCCCAGACCTCACGGCTCTCGGGCCCGTGAACTCTTTCCTTGTATGGGCGTTTATCACTTACCCGTCTGATGGACTGGAGTTGTATGGAGGTACCTCCGCTCCCCTTGCTTTCCAGTCGTGAACTGTGCCCGTTAGTTAAAGAATTCGTCTCATTTGGACTTTTCATGGACCCAGATTCTTATGCGTACATATACACGCGCGCCGTACTCTCATCAATTGACCTCTGTTTGATCAAGTCTTGACTTTTTGACTGCGAGCAGTTTGAGTCTCGAGTGAGTTTAATCGTGTTACTGTAAATATGCCGTAAGCAAAATGCGCCTTGTCTCCAACTCTCATCTCGTCTAAACTCGTCTTGCCTCATGATGGAAGCCTACATATCGTCATGAATGAGTTAGTAGTAGGAACATCCGCTGCATAGCTGGGAGGACGACGCATCGTATATAGGATTCAAGGAGTGAAGGATCTTATCCTTGAAGGAGCATCTCGAGCTGTTTCAGTGGAACTCGCCGGTTATTTCGAACGAAGTAAGTAAACAGTACCGCGAATCCGAAATACTGGTGCATAGACGTTTCCACAGGGTAACACGGACATGTTGGAGCGTCATGCTCCAGGCTCGACCAGTCATTACCCTCAAGGGGTTTTCGAATTCTATCATTACTCAGAGATATCCTTTAGGTCGACTTTGTGCCAAAGCAGTGAATGTAATCCGAGGACTGATTCCCGGTCGCGTTGTCTGCGCGCTGTGCTTTTGCGTCTCCTCGGGCGCGTAGTTCAAGCAGATCAAGCGTAGTGATCGGCGGGTTTATTTTAGTACCAATTGGGTCGTGTGCCTCCATTGGACTGCTTGCCAGTTCCCATCACTCATCATGGTGGTGCTCAAGTACTGGTGTTTTCTGCGCAGCTACTATCTTTCTCTCATTCACTCCCTATGAACACCCACTACTATTCCCCGTTACCACTTCACGCTCCGCCCAACACTCGTCCTGTTTTCCGAGATTTTATCAGTAGTCGCGCGAAGCAACACGTCCGGCGACCGCTCATCCTAACCGCTCTTGTTCTCACTGTCGTCCTTGCTTTCGTTTATCTACGTCAACGACCTTATCCCTCATCGGATGACTACACATATTCCTTTCCAGTTCCGAGCTTGGAGGATGACACTTCGGATGCCTCACCGGCCGCCAACGAAACAACACCGAGCTTACTCATGGAATATACCACAATCCGTGATGGTGTTGTATATCATCCTTTCCCGCGACCCACGACGCAGCAGCTCGTCAAAGATACTTTCATCCGTCCTATACTAGCACATCTCGCGTTATCCGATGCCTGTGTAGAACACTGGATAACTCAAGCTACATGGGATGGACCCTGCTCAAATGAAACTGTCACCGAAGCCACTATAGATTTGGTTTATACCTGGGTGAATGGCTCGTAAGTGTCACGTTGTATGGTATTTTACTGCAAATTGACCTTCTGAAGTGATACGTTACACCAAGCTAGCAGGACCCATTTCATTGAAGAAACCGGCCATCACCCGCTGAACGCGCGTTTTCGGGAACATGATGAACTTCGACACTCTGTACGATCTGCCTATGAGACTACACAGAAATGGAGGAACAATACATGGCATATCATTACTGCAGACGTGGAAGATCCGGAAGACGCTACTCAGCGACTTGGGTTGATCCCACAGTGGTTGAATACGTCTGTCTCTCAAACAAGAGAAGGCGGTCGCGCGCCAATATATCTACATCATGGTAGGTCATCTTCTATCTATCCAGCCCAGCCTTTTGAAATATCATTACCGATACCCAGATAGTCAACTCTTCCGATATGCTAGGTCATCTCAAGATGAAAACGAGTACAATCTTGATGAGATAGAGGCATGGAGAGAAAAAGTCTTGCCAACATTCAACAGGTAAGGGCGTGCCCTTCGGTCGATTTCGTCGCTGTAAACAGTTCGCAGTCATGCCATTGAGGTTCAATTGTCGAATCTCGATCCTACCATTGTCTCAGAAAACATGTAAGTAATGACAGTGACTTCTGCGGCTTTATGTGCTTACTCGGCACGGTAGCATCACATTGAACGACGACCAGTATCTCGTTCTGGAAATGCCGCCTTCTGCTTTCCATTCAACGCTCTATGGACCTGTATTTCGTGTCGACACAGGTCGGCCAATCGGCGGAGACGACTCTGGCCAGGTTTCCGGAGCACACGAGTGGCGTTCCATGGGTTGGAGTGATCACCTTCTGAGTATGAGGATTCGTTTCTATGTCCTATGATGTCTTACAAGATTTAGACCAACGCTTCGGTACCAGGCGACGGTCATACATACGACATAACGCACGCTCGTTTTCTTTGCCATTAATGCACGAGGCATCAATGGCCTATGCCGACTTCTTCTCATGGACACCACTTTCGCGCTTTCGAGGCTCGCACGACACGCCACCTGAAATTGAGGTGTAAGTTGTACCGTGCATGTTCACGCTTTTGAATTATTGAAGTTCGTTCCGAATACAGAAACACCATCTTTCTATCTACCCATTTCGTCATTGAGCGACATCGCGAAGCACTTTTATGGTCCTGGATTGTCGCTAAATGGGGTGGAGAGAACGGAATCTTGGATGAGGAGAAGAAAGCAGCCATGTGGCGCGAAGTAGGAGGCTCAGATGAAGTAGAGGAAATACCTGTTCTCTTGCAATCGTCTTCAACGAGCGATGCGATTGAGAGAAACATGCGGTCAGCTGGACTGGAACCGCCTGAATCGCCGGATCCTGACCATCGAGCTCACACGGTTTACGCCTGGGGTGCGTTATCTCATGTTGAAAATCGGAAATTTCTTACATATGTACGCGTACCAGTGTCCCTCGACGGGTTTGCCGTTTCTCATGAGGGTGACCCGCTCGTCGATACCATGAAGCGTGCCGACTGCTTAGGTTATGAATCCGAGAGGGCTTGGGACCTCTTTCGAAGAGTAATGACGCACAACGTGCAGTGTGGGGATGCTCGTAAGTTCACTCTCACTAGGATCTGTGTTTCAGTATCAATTTCAAGGCCTCCACCAGTTATCTCCATGCTCAAAGTGACTAGTTTGAAGCCAGGACTGTCGATTTTCCTGCCGCCAAAGACAAATGAACCTGCGGCACCACTGTCGCCAACTGGCGAGGCCGAGATCCTCCCGCTTAGACTACCTGAAGACTCTCCTCCTCTTCCCCCGAATCCTCGTGCATTTGCCGTTCGTCTTTTCCATCGTTACTCGTATGCCATGGGACAGTCACCAACGCGGTTCTTTGGCATAACTTCCTATAATCAAGGAAGGATACGACTGAAGGAGACGGACCAGCAAAAAGACATCGCCTTCCTGTGTATCAACGACGACATGCCAGAGGATGAACGAGGCCAGAAGGCGTCCGATAACCTCTATCGTCAGTGGTTGGAAAAGAAATGGCCAACTCCGTTGGACTGTGAACTTCATTCAGTGTAGCCAGTATGATGTAGAGAGTTCCAGGTGTATTTCAGGGAAATTTGTAGCGCTAACAACGGAAAATTTGTCCATACACTGTTACATAGGAAGATGGTCCGGGGCGTAATGTGAGGGAATGTGAGATGACAACATGCATGGTAGTCGTACAAGTAAAGAACAGAATCCAATATATGAAGAAGAGTTCCATTAACAGATAACACAACAGGTATCCTCCACAGGCTTGGTCATCCGAACATCCAACCGTGCTTGCCCTAATTTTGTATTGATGGGCATTGGACCAGACACCTCTCTAACTCGACCTTTGCGGTCGGGAGGTTGTAACAGGTGAGGCGATTTCAGCGGCACGTCAACACTCGGTGACGAGAAGACCCGCAAGTGCCCATCAATGAACGTTTGCGGACTGTGCGATAGCAGCGAAATGGAAACGTTCCCGACAGGAAAGGCGAGGCGCCACAATCGCCCTCGTGCGAGAAATTCCACGCCAGCATCGGCAGACAGATCCTGTAGGTGTACCGCGAACCCTTTGCCGTCATCTGTCTCTTCGACCTTGACGCGTCCTGGTATCCCTAACCAGGTTCGTAAGCGCTGATACAACTTCCAATCCGACCGTATGATCGCCGCCAATCGAATCTCCTCGTCCATCCCGCCAGGACTGTGTTTGAGCAGCGCTTTGAGCACCGGATCACTGCGCCCCTTCACAACAGCCCAATACAATGGTGAATGCCCATCCACCTTGCCCTCGCGTAGAATGCTACCCAGATCAAGGTTGCACATGGTGCACGCTCTCTCTAGCATTCCGAGCGTCTCTTCTACATTGGTCGTATCATCCAGCTGGGTTGTAAAATCGAGCACAGATGACCGGACAAGCCGCGTAGTCTTTTTGTTGGAAGCAAAGAAAGACGATCTCCTACTCTGAGTAAGAGCGAGCAATTCCTGAACCGAACCGGGTGTACGAGAATTACGTCGACGCACTCGCCCAGGCGAAGGGGGAGGAATAGGATTGCGTGGACTAGGCGAGGCAGCAGGAAATGATTGCGAGTGATAAGGTTGCTGCCGTCGGCGAGTAGCTTCGCCATCAACCTTGGGGCCGGGTGATGTAGCTCGGCGCGATCCTCTGGGACGAACACGGGCCTCAGATTGTGACCGACGCCTCACAGGAGGCGGCCCGGGAAATGAGGCGTATGCTGGAAGGTGTCGAGGAAGTGTAGTAGAATGAGGGCGTTGTCGGGGTTCGCGGACCGATCGACGCGATGGTCTTGCAAGAGGTGTCGTTGGCGCAGAAGGTGAAGCCCTTTGAGGATGCTGCGGAGGTGGAGAATGACGGGGAGCACGCCGCACGGGCTCAGCAACTGGTATGGGTGGCAAAGGAGGTGATGGGGGGCGGACGGGAGGCTCCCCGAAATCAGCATTCAGTACAGATTCGTAGGACGGTGGTGGAGGCTCATCTCCCGCGATAACAGACGAAGAAGTCATCGCGGGATTCTCGAGAGACGGAATAATCATTCCTGCTGGGGCACTTGGGAGCAGCAAGTGAAGCTGTGGATGGTGTGAAGAGAGCAGAGTGATATCTATGATCTTGAAACGAAACGAGGCTGTGTAACTGCGCAAACGCCGACGGCAACCCTCCGGCGGCATGGCTTTCGCGACGACTATCAATGATGGTCTCAAGACGCGCCTGCTTCACGCGCTGGCCCAGACTGCAGATACGTGCAAGGAGGTCTTGTCTCCGTCAATAGTAATTGAAAGTAGGCGTACATGGAACGTTCGTGGATCGCTTATACCAATCAAAAGGTTAGGCTGCAATATCACGTTGAGGTTTACTGAGAGCCCATAGCCCGTCAACGTTTCAACAATTATAACAGCCCTCAGAGCCTTAACATTAGCACTGCTGGCATAATTGAGTTGGCTTGTCACTGTCTCACAACGTAAAGGCCTGCGCAAGATACCAATCACTTGAGAACGACTCCTGTAATATCCTTGAACCACGCTCTTTGATCTTTAGGTGATGCCCATTCCGGGGTGTGCCCTACATAGACTCGCGTAAACATGACCCAAGAAAGACAGAGGCGATTGCATGTGCATCGTACCTCCAAAGAACGTCTGAAAGTGCATTCCCTGGCTTTCTCCCGGGACGTTCAACCCAGACACAGAAACTACAGCCTCTCCGTCGATGAACAGTTCGAGTGCACCTGTGGGGGTCTCAGCTTTACTCATAAGAGATGAAACGCATAGCTACCTTACCGTCGGCGGAGCCCGTTTTGACGCGCAAAGCCACAGCAACCCATCGGTCAGTAGGCCAAGTGAACGATCCACGTCCTACTGAGAATCCGTAATCTCCGTTCCGACGCGATCCCGGTACAGATAACAGAACATCAGAGTTGGACTCAGTAAGTGGCAGATATGTGTAGAGCTCTCCTTGGCCATCAGGTCTAAAGCTAGTTTAGCATATCACTGGGATGACGTGAATGGAAAGAAATAAACGTGCCGCCACATTGGTCTGATATTGAAGCAGGTGGATCTTTGATGCTGACGCCCTCCTGTACATCCATATGCCGACTCTCCTTCACCGCCAACTATTTAATTCAATCAGGTCTAGCCCGCGTAAGTTGGGATTATGCTCACAGACGCCGGGCAGTTTGCCTCCTAGTGCCCACTCCCAACCATCCTGCAATTTGACATGATAGCTCATTACCACGTCGCGCTTGATATCGCAGGTGTCGCCCAGAAAAGATGGAGGTCCAGAGAGATAAAAACCAAAACCACCCACGATATCGCCCTTGGGATTGATACTTCCTCGAGGATAAAAGGCTTCCCAAGCAGAGCATGTCTCGTTGGGAGGTGTGACGACGCGATGAGTGGTTTTGGGAAAGATTTTGTGTACGTCAAGAGATTCGTCTGCTAAAGGACAGAGTGACAAACCATAAAGAGACGCCAGAGACGAGGAAGTAGTAAAACCATGATGGACGTTCGAGAAAGGAATGAGAGGATGCATGTTCGGTCCGATCATCCGGAGCTAACATTTTCTCTGAAGCCTTGGTTGAATTCAAGCATTGTAAGATTGGTATAAATTGTTATATACAAGCATCAAATAGATAATTATCTGTCCTCCGCCATCTTGACCATAAGATCCAACTGTGTCCCCTTCTCTTGTTCTCCCTCCACCGTCGGCGTCATCACAAAACATGCCTCTCGCCGAATCATTTGTGATGGGGACTTCAGCGATAACTCAAAGGTGCCGATTAGCTCCACGACGAATGTCTGCATCTGCAGTAGCCTGTGGCAAAATTATAACGTTAAATGCCAGCGGTCTGGGCCCAGATGATGACACTGACGCGAACTTCCACCCGATGCATGACCGCGCGCCACCGACGAAGGTGAATCTAAACTTAGAGTCAGACGGACGCGAGATTACGAGAGGAGAGCGTGACTGACAGGTTCGCGTATACTCCTACGGAAACTGGAGTCTTCACTGTTTGGTCCAGCCAGCGAGTGGGGTTGAAAGTATGCGCATCTTCGCCAAATATTTCCGTGTTTCTGTCGCGGGGTGTCAAAATTTATCGAAAGGAAAGAGCGTCACACTGTACCTATGATACGCTGCCACAGAACTGATAATCTGCATGCCTTTCGGTATCGGCAGCTCAGTTATGGTTCGCCCATCCTTGGTCACGATTGGCTTATGAAGAGGAAGCACCTCGTCATACTGCGCAGAACGAAACGAATTATACACTACAGGATGGAAGCGTAGAACCTCCTGTACACGCACGACGTCAACAATTTTAATACATTGGTCTGTGGCGCAACGTACCTTAATCACCGCGCCCAAATATGGCATTGATTCGAAATCCGCGGCCGTGAGGTCGCGATTGCAAGCTCTGTCTTCAGTGGCGCGTATCTCGTTGCGCAGACGCCGCTGCACCTCCGGATGCCTCGCAAGTTCCAAAAAGGCCCAACACATGCTATTCATCGTCGTTTCTTGTCCAGCGAGAATAATGGAGCTAACGTTCATATGAGCAATGGCCGGATAAAGGGAAGAAAAGAACCCTACTTCATCTGTGCCCACATTTCCTGATCCTCTAGTCGTTTCTTGGGGTTTTCTGACGCATTGGCTTTAACGAGTAAACTCAGGATGTCTTTACTTGGCTTGCCATGAGCGAGGGCGTTGTACTTGTCGGTGACCAACTTCTTAGCGACCATCGTGCTCATTTGACGAACGTTGCGTCGGCGTTCCAAGCGGGGAGACGGAGCAGCTCGCAAAAGTCCTCGGAGGATGGGACCCGGAAGCCAGTCCATGATGCTCCATGTTAAGATGTCAGAGTGTGTTGGGACAGCGAATGCATCAAAACTGTAATAAATGTCAAGCATGTGCAGCAGATAAACATCATGACCGAGACGTACACGAAATTGGTGTACATCCTTTGAAGCTCGTTCTCCGAGTTGTCCAGAGCTCCAAAATGATAATCGAATGCAGCTAATCAAAAAGTATGTCTGTCAAGAGCGCTAGGAGAGGGAACAACGAAAGCCATTCACCTTCACCAATGATGTCCAATGCAGCTCGTGAAATCCAACCAGGGAGGTCGAAAACAGCTTGCTGGTCTTTGCTATCAGCGAGAATATCCTTCCACTTCGAGGTCATCTGTCATGGTACAATTAGGTCCCGTAACCAATGTCAAAGATAGCTAACAACCAAACCTTTTTAGCGTGATCAAAGAAGATCGGCACAAACGCTTTAGATTCTGTCGTTCCAAAACCGGGCAGCATAATCCTCCGTTGACGTTTATGCACTTCACCTAGAGGCGGAAGTAAAAATGCCGCTTTAGACAGCAAGAGGCGCGGGTTGGAGCTCACCGTCGACAGCAATGATACCCGGGCCAAATAACAGGCCAGAAAGACTGACGCGACCGGGAGCCTTGCAAAATCGGTAACCAGCAGATTGATGGATGTACTGTAGCGCTTTAGGGTCTGAGACTAGAAGGCGATCCTCCTGTGGTTACGTGTGAGCGGCACTGAGACTGAGGTTGTGTGAGGGGAACGTACGCCAAAGGGAGCCCGGATGCGCACGACACCGCCGTACTCTTCTTGCCACTTGAAGTCCATCTGGATAGATGATCAGAGCGTGTACTAAGGAATACGAAGAGGCCATATACCTCTCCGGCTTCGCACATCATCATCTCTGGTAAGTTTCCTGGCCGAAACATATCAGGACGAGGAAAAACATAGTGTGATGAGGCCTACCGTAGAGAAACGTTCCTTCGGGTGGACCGCGTACATGGGAGACAGAAATGCGGCGCCATCGCGAGTAAATCACGTAGCCAACGATGAGGGCTGCAACGAAAAGTAGAGGGAAGAGAGAAGCCATGGTCCAAATTAACCTGGGCTCCGTCTCTCGACGCGCGCTGTGTTTTATGGGCCAGAGAAGCTGGAGACGCCATCGGAGATCGAGAGAAATAGCCTAAGTGTATCCGGCCGCGATCTTGCCTAGGCATCGAATCACCCACGAAAAAAGTATGATGACACTAGAAAACATGTTAGCCTACACGCTTCTTCACCTTTCAAAAACTAGGCAAGAAGCCCGAAACCTGCTAGACGCTGCTTCGAGACCGTTTCCACTGCAAAAAGAATGTCGCTGAAAGCTCTGGGCAGCCCGGTTATGAAGTAGTCCGAGTGCTACCAAGTGATGAAAGAAGCGGGGAGGGGGCAGCCGTCTCTGGGTTCGCGTCTTCCCAATGTTCGAAACGCCGGGATCTACATTGCGCAGAAACAGCAACGGACAACCGCTCAAACCAAACCCAAAGGGCCCGGGTCCCTGCGCCCCCATAGTGCGCAAAGAAAGGCCATAGAATGCTGTCAAGTGTCACTCTTGGTTACCCAAATGCCCACCCATAACAGCCGAACGTGCCTAATACTACGCGTAACAGCCTCCATATACCCATCATTCCGCGAGGACCTCCTTGGACCTTCCGCTGACTGAGATCGAATATCAACGTGTCCGCGATAAATTGAGTTGAGAAGCAAAAATGGTAAGAAGACAAGGTAAGAGTGGTCGGCGTTTGCCGGAATCAAGCCACCATCCTCCTCGTGAACGCGCTCGTGCTCCTAGGCGATATAAACGCGTTAGTCTGGGCGGGCGCAGGATTGCATTATCGTCTGAAGATCCGAATGGTCATCGGTGTGGGGCACCAACAGCCAAGAGTTCCCCGCTTCCCCACATCAATTGTCAAAGATACACAAAAGCGTGTCTCGAAGTAGCCAGAAACTTCGCGACCGCTCAAGTTCCGCATAGATGGCGATGGATGGTGTAATGAAGTCCCATGTACCCAAGGTCAGGGAACCCTGAACGTCAGTATCACGGTTACAAGTGATTATGCAGATAAATCCACGCAAACTTGGCGTTCAGTCGCGCGCTTCCGACGGAATGCATAAGCAATTTCCGGAGTGATTGACTTGAGAGCTTCCAAGAGCCAGTTCAGTAGAAACAGAGTAGAAGTAAGATGAGAATTCCTGGATTTCATAGAGTAAAGATTAAGAAACGCGACGACATAATAAAACTACAGCGACAGACTGGTAGGTACATGGGTACAATATTCAAAATGCAATGCTCCTCAACATCCCAAAGGTCATGGTCGAAAATGCTCAAGCACTCTCTGCCACCTTCTTTTTGATGACATCGACGACGCCAGGCTCCGCCACAGTACTCAAATCGCCCAATTGATCGCCCTCGCCCGCCACAATCTTACGCATAATGCGGCGCCTGCCAACCATATCAATCAGCCACCTCTCCCGCACAATTAGCAACCAAGGACACTCACATAATCTTGCCACTCCTCGTCTTGGGCAAGTCGCTGACAATGTAGATCTTCTTGGGCGCTGCGAAGGGCCCGATGACCTTTCGCACTTGTAGTGTCAGCTCCTTTACTAGCGGAGCATCGTTCGCCGAGTCGTACTTGAATTCACTAAACCGTCCTTACTTAGCCGGTAAAACTTCATTATAAGAAAGAAGATAACCCACGGCTTCAGAGTAACAAAAGCGTATACCGCCTGGCCAGTGAGCTCATCGGCCGTTCCAATGACTGCAGTCTCTGCGACGCCCTTGTGCATGATGAGGGCACTCTCAATCTCGGCTGTGGATAGACGATGGCCGGAGACGTTGATAACATCTATCGCAATGGTTAAGTAAATCGCTGCAGTAGAGAAAGAGTGAATAGCGAACCGTCAATGCGGCCCTTGATCCAGATGTATCCGTCGTGGTCGCGTGCTGCGCCATCACCAGTGAAGAACATGCCGGGGTAAGGCTTCATGTACGTCTCCAGGTATCTGGAAAGCGGACTACATGAGCACGAAACAACCTAACGACGCGAAGTAGACTTACCGCTTGTGATCACCCCAAATAGTACGGGCAATTGACGGCCAGGGTGTAGCGAGTGCGAGGACACCTTCAACGTCGTTACCCTCAAGGAGCTTGCCGCTGACGGGATCTAGAATTTGAGGCTCAATACCGAAGAAGGGAACGGTGGCGCTGCCCGGCTTGGTCTGAATAGCGCCAGGGAATGGAGTCACGACAATGGAACCCGTCTCAGTTTGCCAGAAGGTGTCAACGATCGCGCACTAGGAGGCGTGCATTAGGCCACATTTCGGGGGGGAAAGCAAAATATTGCCCTACCTGCTTGCGTCCAACAACTTCGTTGTACCATGTCCAGGCCTCGGGGTTAATGGGCTCACCGACACTACCCAGCACTCGCAAACTTCCCAAGTCATGACCTTCAACATGGGTATCACCGAGCCGCCTCAGCAGCCTAATAGCAGTCGGTGCCGAGTAGAATTGGGTAAGGCTGTGCTTCTGAACTGTCTGCCAGTAGCGCGAAGGGGTCGGGTATACAGGCGTCGATTCGAAAACAACGGTAGTAACGCCGTTAAGGAGAGGGCCGTAGCAGATGTAAGTGTGACCAGTAATCCAACCGACGTCAGCCATGCAAGCGAACTTGTCATCAGGATGAACGTCGAAGACATATTTAAGTGTAAGAGCGGCGCCGAGGAGGTAACCACCGGTGGTATGGACGACACCCTTGGGTTTTCCAGTAGATCCAGAAGTCTACACAACGCATTAGATATTGCTCGCAGCCTGGTTATAAGAAAAGCATACGTAGAGGATGAACAGAGGATCTTCACTGGCCATGACCTCTGGAGGGCAGTAGTTGGGCACCTTGGCGATCTCCTCATGCCACCAGACGTCGCGTCCCTGGATCATGGGGACATCGTTTCCAGTGCGCTTGAGCACCACCACCTTCTCAACACCTGGGCACTCCCTGAGAGCAGCGTCAACGATAGCCTTGGTCGCGATAGTCTTGCCTCCACGCTTTCCCTCATCACTGGTAATCAGGACGCGGGACCTGCAATCAAGGACACGATCGCGAAGAGACTCGGCAGAGAAACCAGCAAAGATGACAGAGTGAATGGCGCCGATACGAGCGCAGGCGAGGAAGGCGGCGATAGCGTGCCAAGTCATGGGGAGATAGATGGAGACAGTGTCGCCCTTCTTGATCCCGTACGTCTTGAGAACATTGGCGATAGAGCAGACTTCACGGAGGAGTTCAGAGTAGGACACTTCGCGGCCTTCGCCGGGTTCGTCGGCTTCGTAGATGATGGCGGTCTAAACAGATTAGATAAAGCACTGCAAAGTCGGCGGTGCGCGATCGATGACATACCTTATCGGGGTGCTTGAAGGCCCAGCGGTCAACACAGTTGTAGGAGGCGTTCAGACCGCCCTCAGGGAACCAGGCAATATCGCCCGTCTCGAATCCACCGGCGCGAACAGTCTGGAAAGGGCGGTCCCAATGCAGCATCTCGCGCGCTTTCTGGACTGTGGTCAGTTACGTGCCGGGATCCGATATGTTTTCTGCCCTGACCTTGCCCCACCACTTGTCGCTCTCATGGCCAACAGTCTCGTTGTGAACGGCCCTGTAGGCATGAATGTCGGGGCCAACATGGGGAGTCTTAAGGCCGTTGGAAAGGCGGGGTGCAATAGGGTGGATTTCGTGGGTTTCGGCCATGTCAAAAGAGAGAAGGATGAGGAGATGGGAAACACCTTAAACGGTGAGACCGCTATTTATAAGGGGATCGTGCAATGCCCCAATCAGGAAGCTCATATGACCCCAGATCAATGCCGTTATTTCCAATTCCCCACACTCGCTCCTCCGATGCCTACGCTTGGCTGGCCCAGACAGCCACCGGGGTTAATGCGGAACAGCGATTGTTCCTTCGCCATGTCAGCCTTTGCATTCCAGCCTTTCCTGTGTGTCCTCCAATAACAAAGGTCGCGTCTCTGGCGCCACTGCCACCGTACCATATCCATATCTGGTGTGCAGATGTTGCCGAACCGCTCTCCTGTCAATCCACGGCTGTCCGCTGATGCGGAGAGCCGACCAGTGCAGGGATCGCGGACTCGTATATTTCATATTACTCAACATAGGCAAGTGCTTGCAATCCAGCTTTGCCGAGAGGGTAATCCTTTGCTTTTTCCTTATACCGCCGCCGTGCTTCGGTCCCGGCTTGCGCTCTTCGGCATCCCAAGGTTCGCCATTCATTCTCACCGTTCCCACAAACAACTATCATCCGTTCTCCGCATCTGACTGTATTCGGGACCTTGTTGGTGCTTGTGGGAGATTGCACCGCTTTCTCGGCTTCAACGTCGCATTGTAGCTTCTTCTTCTGTCCGTACCTCGTCCCACCTTCTCCAGAGCCGTTTAGTCCCGTGCTTCTGCTGTCAACATTGCCTTCTTTCCACGCTTGTGCTTCTTCGCAATATGTGTTGTATCTCACCTCCTCCACCAGCCCCAAAGCTACCCAGGGAGCATCTCGGATCTATTTCGCGAGTGCGCTATCGACCAAGCGAATATGTCTACCGCTGTTTGACTACATTATGTCTAAACACCGCTGTTCCGATTAGATGGCTTTCGTATTAACGCAGTCAAGACTGCGACACTTCCCAAGCGGTCCTTTGACGTCCAGAGTGCGCCCATCTAGGATTCATGTTGAGTTCTACATTCTGTCATCATTCACCTACTATTAGGTCGGCGAACATCAACAATCAACGTGCTCTTCTGCCGACCGTAAACCATTTGCACGAGCAAGGGCAATTTAATACACCAGCTCCAGCACAAAGTCCTAGACTTACAACTACTCTCCGGTCAGACCTTTCAATCCCATCACCGCCACGAAATTTTACCTTCTCATCATGATCCAGCGAAAGCCCTATACTTACCGCTGGTTCCGACTCGCCAAAAATATTACACGACACAATCATTTCCCATCATTCGAGAACTCCCAGCGAACGGGATCACTATCGCGCCCCGAAGCTATGTCCTTACGAGAGTCAACGTAACAGGCGAATACTAGGAGCGCATAACCGCCACGACCTGGCCAAAGATCATTCTAGCCGCACTCCCCTTACAACAAGCAGTTTCACCCGTTAAATTTTCTTTTATGGCGCCACTGCCCGAGCCTCTAGCCAACAGGTCCAGATGGGCGTCCGTTCTCGGATCTATAGTCTAGCAGTAGCGCAGTGCGCCTCGACCTAGCGCAAAACATTGGGGATGTAACCCGTCCAAATCTGGACGCCACGGTGTTGTTGGGACGCAGAACCTTCTTGAACCTGGACCGCGACACGATCATCACGTGACTGATGCTTCTTTGGTGGCGCCATTTTGTTCCTCAACTTAGTAGTAGCATGCAGGCAGCGCCAGAAGCGAAGAGCAAGTTATGGTTAACACTCGCACTGCGGACTTCTCGTGCCTCTCGTACCTGTGTTTGTTAGACATAGCGACATTGGTGGTGTAAGCGACTTGGGCCCAAGTGAAAGTAGTCTCCTGCCGTAGACTGATGTAGACGTCTTGGCCGAAGGTGGAGAATCATTGACCATTATTAGTCTCTTCGTGACATAGTACCGATAGCCTCCAACGGTCAGGACTCATTCGCCACAAGTGTACAGCAAGTACGTAGAGCATTCCCTAGATCGTAACGTCGTGAATAAAATCATAGCCTGTATACAAAGAACACTCTGTATAAAGCAGTTCATAGAACAGCAACATCTCCAGTCTCCTTGACGGCTACCGTCAACTTTTTGGCTGATGCGCGAGCGGGCCATGGCTGGTTGAACACTTCGTCGAGTTCCTCGAGCGTACGTCCACGCTATACATAAAATGAGATGATGAGGAAGAAAGGAGGGTATCTCAAGACTCACAGTCTCAACACAGAACAGGTACCACAGAACCGAAGCCACCAAGTCCCAGCCTACGAAGCTAGACACAGTTTCGTCAAACAGTGCCGTTACAACAAAAACCCAAACCACTTACACAAAATAATACTTCCACCCCAACTTTCCCAGACCGACACTATTCGCAAAGGTATTGATAAAC
>QLPD01008108.1:0-13264 GCA_003314085.1 Hymenopellis raphanipes | reverse complement strand
CAGAGTTCCTCTTCTCCGTTGGCCTTGGCATGGTAAACGGTCTTGCGATGCGCACCGACATCTTGAGCTTTGCGTATCCCAACACTAGTGATATGCCAAGACAGCGCATGCGAGTTGGTGCCGCGAAGAAACATGGCCAATAACTATTTAAAGAATGGTTAGTCGTGGCGAAAGTGCTAGGATTCAAACGCTGACAGAAAATCCCTGAATCTCGAATAATGTAGCGGGATAAATAAGACTTCGCCGATGTCGGTGAATATCTACGTCCTGTCAGAGGTACATGAATGGAATTCAGAGAAAAACACACCAAATGCAACTTCAAAATAATCCCAGCCCGCCCGAGTCCAATCGATATCACCATTTTCCTGCTTCGTGATGGACTTCGGAAGAACTCGAAGATCATCGCACCAACGACTCGCCACAGAGAACAATGTCATTACGAGGCAAGCAAACCACATATTGCGTTCGTGCAGAGATTGTTGCCATTGGCGTTCAAACGTCGGACGATGCAGGAGAGGAAACTGCGAATTGACGTGTTGAAAGTATAGCCTAATCAGCGTGTCGCAAAGGTCTGGCGGCGGGAATTGACTCAGAACTTGAGGAAGAATCTCGGGGCGTGATATATGAAGACCCTCATATAGCATCTCCCACTAAAGGCAAATGAGACTGCAGACAACGACGGGTGCCAAATAACACACCTTGGGTGGCCGCCAGCATTCTGGTCTCCGAAGTGAGTGTGGGCCAAAGCTCGGCGTAGGTGAGTTTCCATCATTGCTGCCACTTTCCACGGCATGTAGATGCTTGTACTTCCGCGTGGCATCCATTAATCTCAAGCTGCAGCTTGAGCCATGGAAACGTTTCGTGTTGCTTTCATCGGCAGAGTCGACGGCTACTGGAAGACTGAGATGCATCTTGCCTTTAAAGTCTTCGACCAATTCATCCACATCGGAGCCAGGGTCTATGCATATGGGCTCATTGTCGTCTGCAGAGGGTTGGCGAGCTTTTCCTTGGGACCGTCGAGATTTGGATGCGGGAGGGCTGAGCATGAGGTGACTCGAAAATCCGAGGGGTACGGAAGGAGCGAACAGAGTCCCTGTTTTGTTTGCCAGAGGAGCAGACTTGGCTGGGCTGTCATCACGCTTAACGCCACCGCCGCCACTCGATGAAGGACCTGGGGTTGAAGAATCTGCCTTCCAGCAGCCAATGACCACTGGGGGTCCCAGCTCGTCGGAAAAGTCAGTGTCCGGCCAACGCTAGATAAGGGGGCAAATAAGTTGGATGAGTAAGACAGAGACGCGTCGTGCGCGACCTAGACGTACGCTCTTCAAGAGTTCCTCCATCTTTTCCAAACGATCTTCTAGTCCTGTGACATATCTGCAGAAGCTGTTAATCAACTACACGCTGTTGCCCAGAGAGATGCATACGCCTTGGGCGGACCCCTAGGTTTCGATGTCTCACTGGCAGAAGTTGAGCAAAGAAACGGCAGATAGACTGGACATACACATAGGTACAGGACTTGCGGCTTTGGAGACAGTTGGTACAGATGTTATCGCGCATTTTTGGACCATCACATTTAGTCTTCCGGCGGCGACATGCGTCACAAGCCCGGTCGATCTTTCGCTTCTTGTTGGTGGGATTGTAGTGGGGATCATCGGAATTGGTGGGCCGGGAGGAAGAAGATGGCCCGGCCATTTCGACAGCAAGAGAAGAAGGACCGGCAAGGAAGGAATTACGCATCAAGTCAACCAGGCGATGGAGATGTGCAGAGGCGCGCGGCGGCACTGCAGGAAAGGGAAAGACTAGCCAGGATAAATAGAAATAAAGGAAACGAGAGGAGGTGGTGGTAGTTGCGGGGAAAGGCAAGACAACGTGGGGGTGTCAAGGGCAAGACGAGAGTCTTCAACCGGCTGCGCCAGGCACGCTCCTACCAAACTTTCTCGAGCGATCTGAGGGATAAGTAACCACGTGCAGATTGAAATTCCCGATCGCCAAAAGGCAAAAAGACTGCAAAAGGACACCGGACATAGTTCCCTGTTTGGAAACAAATTCTCACAAAGCCTCCACACCTTTGCTCAGTCAGGATCAGCTCAGGATGCTTGCATAATTAACCGTAGGCCGTCAGAGCGGCCTAGTACTGCCCAGGACTGTAACTGCGCATAGGGATCCATCTGATCTGGAACCAGCCAAGTTAAGTACTCTCCCGAGACAGTCTAGAGCGTGAGCCGACTTGAATTAAAATATTAGCATATCCTCTCTTTCTCTCGCTGAATTGTCCTCCGAAAATCCGTACTATGACGCATCAAACCCCTACGATTGCCAGGCTACGAACGACAAGTTAATGCACATTGCAAATCCGCCACCGCCAAGCATTGCGCTTCACCGGATCAGCGTCGTATTACAACCATGCCGTGAGCAGTCCGTCGAACGCGTACTGCTAGCAAGTCATACAATACTTCGTTTCGTCCATGCAATGATCATCAAGAGTGCGGTCTAGAAACGGTATGGAATAAATTAGTCCTCCTGAATGTCCAAGGCAGAAATACACCTCCCAATATTATGTAGTACCGCGTCACCAAACAGTACCGAGAATCCTGCGAAAATCCACAACGGAAATCAGGGCTATATCCGAGTCTGGAAAGTTGGGCCACGAACTCGAGAAAACTTGTAACCATAGCGTAGCAACTCGTAGCATCTGGCTGGCAACAACCTGCCTGTTGCACTACCAGGTCCCGCTTTGAGTTTCCAGGAGATTCCGACAAATGAAATTCAATGCACCGAAGGCCAGGAACAGTCATCCCCAACTTCGTCATTCCATTATGATTCACGTGGCGGTTCGGTGGCGCGAAGTGTCACTTGTCTGTTGATATCTCAACGAGTTCTGGAAGGTAACCACCAGCTGCGCTAAGCGGGTATCCCGTCGCCAGATGAATCATAAATTTTACGCCACACAACCTATAATTGAGTCGAGATCATTGCTGCCTACCCTCAAAGAATCGTACTGACTCGATACCGCTTCATTCTCTGGCGATGTTTCTGTCTTCAGAGCACAAAGACACAGTACATCCGACAGAGCCGGTCTACATCTGTGATACGTACATTATTTCCCACATCCGGGACAACAATGCACCACATTGTGCAGAAAGACATCGCAGTCGGAACAAAAGTCATTATGACATTCTGGACATCGATAACGGCCCACTGAACTCATCCCTTCCGCCGTGGATTGCTGGACAGTAGCCAAGAATGGTCGTGCACAGGCGTGACAAGCTGCCGCCGGTCGCTCTGGCATTTCTTTCCTGTATACAGGTAAGATGCGAAGATAGACTGACAGCGCGAAACACCCACAAAGGATCAAATGGCTTGACGGGAAACAGATGATGATAACTACGCGCCAGATGAGGAGAGCTAACAATCATCAACCCGCAAACATCGCAGTCTGTAGGTACACTGCAAACTTTCGAGAGACAACGCGGACATATGAAGCCCTCGCTTTTCAGTTCGGCATGGCAGACGCATAGACTCGGCGGAGAAGCATCTGGTAGTCGCGTCGGAAACCCCATCATCATCAGGTCGGCCGCGGGATTTGTAGCGCCTGCACCTGCAGCACGCGTCGCGGCACGCTGTGCTGGAGGAGGAACCAACTCAAACAACAGATCTTTGTAATGTCCCTCATTCATGGCAACACCAAACTGACCTGTGGACATCAGTACTGAAGCATCTACTTCAAGTGATGAGCATTACCTCCGGATTTATCGCAGAGGTCACGACATATCTTCATTTCCGCGGCTAGTGCCACGACAGATATTCGTATCTTGTTCTTAACGCAAGCGTCGAGCGTGTCGTGAATGTTTCCAGGATCGCAAGTCGTTAGTGAACCAAATATTATGAGTAATTCTCTTGAAGAATGTGTCGGCAGATGGCTGTAAACTCAATCGGTTGTGTTGAAGTCGAGCTGTATAAAAACATACCTCATACTATTTCGCGCCATCTCAATCGCGTTTTGTAAGCTCGGGTCGCCC
This sequence comes from Hymenopellis raphanipes, assembly GCA_003314085.1. Taxonomy (NCBI): domain Eukaryota; kingdom Fungi; phylum Basidiomycota; class Agaricomycetes; order Agaricales; family Physalacriaceae; genus Hymenopellis; species Hymenopellis raphanipes. The sequence goes on along the minus strand of QLPD01008108.1, from coordinate 9,245 downwards.
GTTGGTAAGAGCTTGTGCCGGTCCGAGATGGATTTCAGAACCTCCTGCGGGTTGCCTGCGAAAAAAGTCATTGTCACCGCGCATCTCTAGCAATACTCGCCGGAATTACCAGACATTTCACATATTCGTTCCCCGATTCCCGCTCGCATGCCAACGATACCGATCTGACCCAAGGGGTTTTGGTCGAACCACTCCAGAATGAATTCGCGGGAATATTGCAGAGTTAACGCGAACCGCGTAGGGCGCATATCTCGGTCTAGCATAGAACTGGAAAGATCGAGTATGAGGACAAGATGTCGGATGATAGACCGTCTTATTGCAGCTCCAGGTCCTTGTTGTCTGGAGGCTAGATAAGCAGTGTTCTCGAGTGTTTTGAGGATAGCATACCTTCGACGTCTCCCTCGTGTCATCCAATCGTCTACGGCACTCTGCAGGCTACCTGCCTCGTCTTCTTGTACGGTATCCCATGAACGTGTGTAAGAGGCCTCCCAAGTATATGCTTGCTAATTGGCATCAGAGTCAGTTCATTGGCTTAACTGTGGCACCCGTACAACATCCTTAGGTTTTCCTTTGCCCTTGTCCGCGCGGTGTTTGTCTGTGGTTTTGCCTTTTCCTTTGCCTTTTGACGACGCGTTGTTACCGCCGTCCAATATCGAGATGTCAGAGTCAGAATCCACGTCCATAAAATCATTGTCGCGAGCCATGATGGATGTAAAAGGCAAGTGCCGAATTGACCGATCATGACTCCCATAACTTTTAGTCAGTTTATTGTGGCAGCGAAAGCAGGTATATGTGCATTACGATAGTCATATGAAGATGTTGGTATAGTACAGGAGTGAATATGTCATTAAATACTTCTCTTGGATATATGATAACTCCCACTTCATCTAGCACCCCCAGACGTCCATTCTCCGAACTCGTCATCTCTGAAGGGATCCTGGACAGTGCTGTTTGATGTACTACGACGACGAGCAACAGGAAAGACGCGATGGTCACGATCATCCCCGTCCTCATCTGTGGTGTCCGCATTTTTCATCAAGCCAGCTCCTTCCTCTCCAGGCAATTCTGGTTTAGTCAACGTCGTTTTACTGCCGCCGTCGACTTTGCGTTGGTTCAAAGGATGCTGATGATGGTCTATATCATCATCCTCTCCAGCCTCCTCGTCATCGCTAGCGTCACCAACAGCCCATAACACTTCTTCTTCGTCATTATGCGTATGCGAGTCGATGTCGTCGTCGTCGTCATGAAGGTCTGCCTTGGAGGATGTGGCCGTTTTCGATTTCTTGCCACGAGGTCGTGTCAGAGCAATGGGAACAGACGCCCCGGATTTTGCCCCAGGCTCAGGCTTTTTGTGTGTCAACAGGACCACGCCTGATATCAGGATGAGGATTGAGACGAAGATGAGGAATAAGGTCCATGTTTGATAGGAATCCACTTCGTTATTGAAGATCTGTACCAAATGTATTAACATACTGTTAGTTCTAAAGCCTGGAATTTTTCTTACCAATGAATCCAAGAAGCTACGAGATTGATGGGTTAGATATGTTGAATGCGTGTAAAGGAAAGGTCTCACCCCGTCGCCGTATACACTCCATAGAAGACAGGAACAACCAGAGTAGAGTCGTAAACCTTGAGCCCTCTATTCAAGCAGATAATTTGGAGGACAGCGGTCGCTGCCAATAGAATAATTGTGAAGATAGGCGCAGCGTGACCAAATTGATTGCCTGTATTCTCATGCGACAAGGACCCGGAGATCAACTTGACAGTCGCTTTGGCAAACACTAATGTTCCCCCCGCCAATCCTCCACCACAACAAGCCCAACCGATGCCAAGAGTCCAGGCAATAGTCTTGTCATCTTTAGGAGACGTCCATATCTCAAGCAAGTCCGTAACACGGCGCGTAATGAAACCCCAGAACTGGGCAATACGACCCAATGTACCGCTACCTTGCTTCCTCGAAGACGAACCTGCACCGGCAAAGGGTACTGCCGTGATATCGCCTCTAGCTGTCAGGAGGTCGTCAAGAGTGGAGGTGAAGAATAGAAGGAGGAGCAAGGCGAACGCCATGACGAAGAAGAAACCCAGCCAACCGCCACGCCGCCACAGCTCGGTCAAATGCCGGACATCAGTTTCAGTGGCAAGACCGCTATTGATGGACCCAAATGCAACGATTCCGACAACGCCAAGAACAACAACAATTGTTCCCTGGAGACACGAGTGTTAGAGCCTGACTGCGTTATGATGGAGATCCCACGACACTTACATAGATGTCCGAGCTGGTAACAGGTGTGCCGACGAGAAACCGGGCGAAAAGGAAGTTGAAGACGAGTGAAGTAGAGCCCAGGGGAGCAACATATTCTGATGGTCAAGAAAGGAATCAGCATGATGGACGAGTAGAGCGGCAAGCCGCGCACCGGCTCGCATGTACTCCAAAGCCAAAGTACTGCCTATTAACTGAGAGAGTCTGTGTAACATGAGGCAAAGGGTTGAGTGAGAAGGACTCTATCATACATGTATAGAAGCATTCCAAGAAGCCACAACGGACGCATGCAATCCTTGCGTCGTGAAGCCTTGGGAATGGCCTGCGTTCGGACCTGGGAACAACTGCGTTGGATAAAGTTGTGAAGGGTCGACAGAGAGGATTTACATGATCCAATTTGGTCAAGTTGAGACCGGCTGCATTGAGAATGGACGCGAGAAGGATGATCGCGAGGCCAATGATGAAAGCTACGACTGGACTGGCATGGTGGGCAGGAACGGGGTCGGGTGGTGGGTCAGAGGCGCCTGCGTCGGCCATGCAATTTTCCACAAATTAAAGCGAAAGCCACGGAAAATTAGGACGATGGCGGCGAGAACGAAGGGGAGTATGGCGGCCAAGGACGTGTAGCCGTTCAAGTCATGTTTTGTTTGCGGTGATGACCACCGTGTTTGCCTTCGGCTTCTTGACACAACTTGGCTTACGCTCCCGGCCTTTTGCGGGTTCCACAAAATCCACACCAACCACCGAATGGTCATGCCAATCGCGCGCGTCGGCGGTTGCAAGGACTCAGTAGGGACAGGGCTCATCACCTCACCAACACGTTGACTTCAACTAGATCATGATCGGTCAAGAGCGGCTTTGATAACGACGGAATTACGCCTGTTTACTGTCTTCAGCACCGCTATGCTCAGCTTAGGCCAAATGGGATTGTAATACAGAGTACAACTCGAAAATGCAGCCCAAACGTGATATGCAGGGTCCCCAACTAACTTGATTTTCCTACTTTAATAGACAAGGTACTTGGTTCTTTTCTCGGATTGTGAGACCGTACACTCATGGAGTGCAGCAAGTAGTCGGACGCAGAACGTCATATCGAAGCGGACGCATATAACTCTGCCAAGTACGACACTCCGCTCCAAGTGGGTGAGTCCGAGCTTACCCAAGCTGTTCAATGTTAGAACGAGGGTGGTTCTCTTCAAGATTTCCCTGAATGTGTTACGCCTCTGTATGGCCTCTCCCTACACGCGCGCCTTCAAAATTACGCGAACCATATGCATTCATATATACCGGATCTTAACCAGGGCTATTACAGAATTCTTTCCAAGGACATTCGTGTGACAGAGTCGAACGATATTTCCAACTCAAGTCCGGGAGGATCTTAACACCAATAACATAAGGGGTTCAAATGTTGTGAGTGTGGTAACACGAATCTCACCGTTTTCGTGATTTCTCTTAATTAATTAATTCTATCTTGCAGATTTCTCCTCCTTGAAGAGTATACGAAGAGGGAGCTGCAGTGTCTTGAGGCACTGGAAAAAAGGTTATCTCCTTCGCTTGCGTTCCCTTTATGTTGCCAGTCTTACATCCTGTTACATCCGACACGTCATACCCCACGAAAAGATTCGTTCAAACAAACGATCAGTTGCCGTAGACTTATCTGAACCGCTGAACCGAACCATTCCTGATCTTCTCCGGATCTCATCCGAATATTGGTGTATAAAGGAGCGATGAAAACCACTCTGTGTAGTTCACTCTTCGCCGCTGTTATCATTCCTAATGCCTGCTGAACTCTTCAACGTAAACGACGCGACATCCACTCGGGACCCCGTCTTAGGAGCTCGGCGCGCTGCGACCCTCTTGAACAGATTCATTGACAGTCACCGTGAACTCAAGAGCTACAAGTTGGTTATAATCTTTGATGACTTCATTAATGCTCAACTCCCTCTGTAGGAATGGTCGCCCTGTTAATGTTGATGGACGCAATTTATCATTAGCTGCTGTCACGGCTGCTGCCCGCTACAACGCGTCGATCCAGCTAGACGAGAGCGCTCCTGTGAAAGAAGGCGTGGAGAAAAGTCGCGCTGTCATTGCTGAGAAAGTCGAACAAGGCACAAGTGTATATGGCGTTTCAACTGGCTTTGGTGGGAGCGGTCAGTACTTCATTCAGAACAATGACTACTCTATTCTCACATTTCAACTCAGCGGACACTCGAACCGACAAGCCACTGATGCTAGGTCAGGCTCTTCTTCAGCACCAACACGTTGGCGTCTTGCCTAGCTCAAGCAGGAAACTCGATGTTCTCCCGTTGATGGATCCCATGGCTGCTACCAGCATGCCCGAATCTTGGGTTCGGTACGCCATTTTCTCACCCCACGTGCGTGCTTTCATTCACCTCAAATAGAGGCGCAATGTTAGTGCGCATGAACTCTTTGATTCGTGGCCACTCTGGTGTCAGGTGAGGCACTCTAGCACAAACTGACGCGTCGTTCGCTTACGACTTCCAGGTGGGAACTCATTGAAAAGATCAATGATCTCTTACGTGCCAATATCACGCCTGTCGTTCCTCTGCGCTCCAGCATTTCAGCCTCCGGAGGTTTGTGTCCCGTGTTCGCGTGACGTTGTGATACCTATGTTTATCCCTCATATTCCAGATTTGTCTCCCCTTTCCTATATCGCTGGAACTTTGAGTGCGTCCTTGTTCTGTCTTCTCCGCACAGTCTCATTGACTCTCACAGCCGCAAACCCTTCTATCCGTGTCTTCGATGGACCTTCATCTTTCGGATCTCGAAAAATGGTATCGTCTAAGGACGCGTTAGCTGCTCACAACATCAAACCCGTTACGCTCGCGTCCAAAGAGGGACTGGGTATACTGAATGGAACCGCATTCTCAGCCTCGGTCGCTTCCCTGGCCCTCAATGAGGCCGTTCACCTCGCATTGCTCGCTCAGGTCTGTACCGCTCTCGGCACGGAGGCGCTCTGTGGCACAATTGGTTCGTATGCGCCCTTCATTCACGCTACGGCTCGTCCGCATCCAGGACAGGTAAGCGCGTATAGTTAGCTTGTTTTATGTTTTCAGCCTTAATTCTGTGTTAGGTTGAAGCCGCAAGCAACCTGTGGAACCTTCTACAGGGCACGAAGCTTGCGGAAACGCACGAAGAAGAGGTTTCCATCATGCAGGACAAGTACTCTCTGCGTCAGGATCGATACCCATTACGAACTTCACCCCAGTTCCTTGGTCCGCAAATCGAGGACATTCTCTCCGCACTGTCGTCTGTGACTCAAGAGTGCAACTCTAGTAAGGCGGACTCTAAATCCCTGTTCCCTGTCATTTCTAACCTTGAGCTTAGCCACCGATAACCCATTGATTGATGGGGAAACTGGTCAAGTCCACCATGGTGGCAATTTCCAGGCGATGGCGATTTCAAACGCGATGGAGAAGACGCGCTTAGCTGTGCACCACATTGGCAAGCTTTTGTTCTCTCAGAGCACTGAACTCGTCAATCCTGCTATGAACCACGGCCTTTCTCCGTCCTTGGCTGCTTCTGATCCGTCTTTGAACTATCACGGTAAAGGTGTAGATATCGCCACAGCGGCGTATGTCTCTGAGCTCGGATACTTGGCCAACCCTGTAACGACGCACATTCAATCTGCGGAGATGCACAATCAAGCTATCAAGTGAGTTAACTCGACATGGAAGTACGGATATCGCTTTAACCACGTATACCATAACAGCTCACTAGCTTTAATTTCGGCTCGTGCTACGGTTACTTCCCTCGACGTTCTCAGCATGCTCATGTCTTCTTATCTGTACCTACTGTGCCAAGGTACCCTTTCTCCTTCTCCGTCTATACGCCCAATTCTCACAACTGCCGTAGCGGTGGATCTCCGGGCTCTCCGACGAGAATTCGACTCCGGCCTTCGTGGTATACTTGCTGACGAATTGTCTAAACTCTTTTCGACACACCTCTCCTCTGAGGAGATTGACTTGCTCCACTCGTCGTTGGTCACAATGGGAGAGCGGACTTTGGATAAGACGAGCACGATGGACGCGCTAGATCAAATGAAGGAGATGACTGCGTCTTTTACTTCAATATTAGTCGAGGCGTTCACCTGCTCAAGGGTGATGAACGACGCTCTCAGCGCCATTCCTCGCTTTCGCCACAATGTCGCTGCGCGTGCGAGTTCGCTGCTTGATGGTCTTCGTAAAAGCTATCTCTCAGGGGAGCGCGGAGCTGCTCCAGCGAGTTCTCTGCTTGGGAAGACGCGTGCGGTTTACGAATACATCCGAATCTCGCTTGGTGTGCGCATGCACGGAGCCGAAAACTATAGGCGTTTCCCGAATGGTTTGGGTGTGGATGACCAGACTATTGGGCAGAACATCTCCATAATTTATGAGGTAAGTTTGTCCTGGCGATGGAGGTTGGTTACTCACTGCGATTCAGGCTATACGCGATGGTCATTTCCAGGACGTTGTTGCGGATCTTTTTGAGGCTATGCCTCGTAGCAAACTTTGATGAGTATAGAATATATCCTGCACTGCATCTCACCTATCTTTGTATTACAAGTTGAATGACACGATTGCAATCACACTAGATGCTGACTTCCGAAATGCGCAATTAAAAGGAATTGAGGGACCTAGAACAATTACTTGCCGAATTGTTGATATGTACAGTGCTACGATGTTGTCACTATGCGAAGTAAGGCATCCTGGGCACGGCAGTGAAAATGGGCCAGTGCGGCTTCGGTGTGTGTGTGAGTAGGAAGGATGCAGTAAGATAGACCGAGAATTCAACCGGTAGGCATAAATGTTATTATCATTGCAAGCAGCATGATCTCGCAATCCAGAAAGTCGAGCAAATCTTCGGTGTTAATCCTGGACCTCGGGTGGTCGTCCGTCTCGCTGCTGTCATCGGCTGTGTCGGTCTCTGGCCTGCGCAATGCGCATTGTTCGCGAACAGTACCCTGAAAACGACCCTATCCGGTGCGCACAATAGAGTGATGGAGATCACGGGACCTAATGCTGTTCATTGTCTTCGGTTTTGCCATCATGATGAGCGCTGTACACCGTTTCACCACCTCCTTTGCCTAGTCCTCGTATTTTGTCTTGCGAATAAATCATGGTTTTCAGCTACCGCGAGCTCTTCTTTGGGGGCCGCACCTTCTGCTGCTGTCTGCCCGTCAGGAGCGGGGTTATCATAATGACTTCGCTCGGCATGTTGTTGTCTGGGATTCTGTCTATTGTGCTGTGGTATGAGGTAGCCAGTAAGTGCCCGTCTGCGTTTGCTATCCAATGAGCCACTGACGCGTACTTTACCTTGTCAAGGCACCCCAGACATGTCGACTGGAGAGCGAGCCGCATTCGTGATCACTGGTTTATTAGAGACATTCTTGTTCATAGCGTCTGTTCTTGGGTACGTTACGCGCTTATTTCTTTAACCAACCTAACATGCGCCACAGTTTCGTTGGTGCTGTAGTGCGCAAGCAAGTCTTCGTGCAGATCTACACTTATTTCGTCTATGTTCACTTTTTCTTCAACGTCGCTCTCGCTGGATATTTGCTGTGGCAAGTCACCCATCTCACCTCAGAGGCCGCGGATAAGGCCTGCCAGGACACCATATCCAATGCCCAGGCGCAAGACCAATGCATCGGTTTCCTCAAAATTGCACGAGGTGTCTACTATGTCATTGCTACTCTTGTTCTACTCATCGAATTATGTACGTCCCCCCTTCCCCCTGGACTGAATTACTCCCTGCTCACGAGCACTCAGACGGCGCTATCATAACTACTCGCTACTGCAATCAACTCAAGTCTGAGAAACGGATGGCCAAAGCAGGCTTATTCGCAGGCCCAGAGGGATACAAGATGGTCCCCAACGCGAAATACATGCGTTTATCTGGCCATCACAGCCACAACTTCTCCGTGTCCACGCCAACAAGCGCAACACTCGTGGGACAGTCGCCATACTCTCAACCGCGCGCTTTTACCCCGACTGGATCTTCCTTCGCACCTTCCCGATCATCTTACGTTCCTTCGGGGCACACTTCTTACGCTGCATCTGTGAAAAGCTTCAATCCTTATGATGAGCTAGAGGACGAACAGCCGCTAGCAGGCTCGTCCTCGATGCCTGTCCCGTATGAATCAATTGAAGCCGGATATGGAGGTATGGCGGACAGCACGTTTACTTCACGCTGATAGATTAACGCCGTTTCTCAAGGTGGATCATGGACACATTCCGACATCAGCGCACAAGAGAAGGCCAGGCTTCGAGAGTCAATGGCGGCGGAGGACGATGATGATGATGATAACTATCGTCCAACGAGTCTCTATCGAGATCCATTTGCGGACGTCAAAGCGCCTGTGGTTCCTCCGGCACCAGCTGGGAAATCAGAGGATGACTTGCCCAGATACACTCCATCTGAGGCCGCGGACACTCGCCCGCATCATGACACATAAAACGATTTCCCTGTAGCTGCATGCTTGCTCAATGTAAAGTACTCATCTTTTGTATCAAGAGGCCTTGGATTACAATCTATAACGTTTATGAGTGTGTTTAGATGTTTCTAAGGCTGGGAACATGGTCAGCAACATTGTTATGTTGCAAGTTCAACTCTCTTCCAGTTCTGTGATAGATAGAGGGCTCTGACCAGTCCCCCTACATGATGTCTCTCTTGTCGCATCCTCGCACAATGTTCTCTGGTCGTGAGGATAGAATGATTAGAATTTCCTTTATGAAAAGAAAAAGTCAAGTTCAGGAAGGTTTATCGGGCCATTCCCATAAACGATACGGAAAGTCATCCACTCTACAACAACATCCGGGATCCCAATCCGTTATGGATTGTCATCCATTAGCTCTTGTAGGATTGGGTTGCGAAAAGCATAGTTTACATGAAAAATAAAAATATAACAATGTACCCTGAAATCCCGCCGCCAAGTCCCGGTCATGCATCGACAGGATGGAACTTGACTCTAACCTCGGCCACCTCT
>QLPD01008106.1:0-16727 GCA_003314085.1 Hymenopellis raphanipes | reverse complement strand
GTCAACGGTGGCGCGTCGTGGAGGAGGAGGCGTTTCGCGCCTCGCCGTGAAGCCGGAAGAGTCTACGGGCGCATCCCGCCCCAACTCGTACCGCGGCAGCAGAACGGGTGCAGCGCGCTCCCTTACGCGTTCCAGCGTGATGAGTTTCAGGGTGCGGGCCGAGTCCTCCTGCGCGGCAACCTCTCGTGCAGCGCGTCGCCGTTTCTTGGAGCGTCTCTTGGAGGAATTGGCCACTGCGGGTGCGCGATGCCTTGTTGGGGATGTAGGGTGGCGGGGGAGCGATGGGGAGGTCGTGATCGAGGCAGGAGGTGGAGGGGGAGGGATGAGGGTCGTTGGAAGTGCGGCGGGGGACTCATCCGCAAAATCCCAGGGCAAGGAGGGGGAATTCGCGTCCTCGGACAACGCGTCCGCTGCGTGCGGGGCGTGATCCTCCTCCGACTCGCTACCTAAGTCCATGTCCGCCTCCGAGCCGCTGTCTGCGCCGATGTCAGAGTCACTGGCGTATTCGGACGCGTCAGCCTCATCCTGTTGAAGGCGGAGGAGATCCTCAACGCGTACCCCGGCGCAAACAATGGGGCCGCCATCCCGAAAGGCGAATATTCGTTCCCGGAGCGGAGCGTGCGCAACATCTGGGGGCGGACGTCAGCCAAGGGTTACAAGGAGGTGCCCAGAAAAAGAAACTGCAGGATCCCAGCCCAGGAGGCGCGCATCCCAGGGCATCCACGTCCCCAAGGTCGGGTCATGAAGCGCGGGTTACGCGCCTCCCAACGCGCTGCCCATCGCGGTCATCCGTGTCCCAAGGTCGGGTCACGGAGAGCATGACTCAGCACTGAGCGGGAGGGAGAGGAAGACAGAAAACGCCCACTTACCCTGCAGAGGTGATGGTAGGAAGCAAGATGCAATCAACGTGCACTCACAATGCCAAATAAATCCTCAATCGTATCACATGATCCCAACGCGATCATGTGATCATTCCCTCAAAAGTTTTCAAGTCAAAATCCGTTAATAAATTAGTGAATAGCACGGGTCGGGTACGGGTGCTCGCGAGCACTCCCGCCCCGAACCCGATACAATACCCGTACCCGCGCGTCGGGTACGGGTTACCCGTTATTTTCCCCGCGGGTCTCAAACGGGGAACGGGTATCCCGATACCCGTTGCTTTTTTCGGTGCGGTGCGGAAAGCTCAAAGGAGCGAACCGCCTACCAGCAACGAAAGGGCAGTGATGAGATATAGAGTAGCCATGGTTGAAATGGGGAGAGGTGATGACGAGGTAGGGAGCGAGGAGATGGTGTGTGTTGCCATATAGAATAGTCTACATTCAATAAGTTCAACAAATGATGAAAAGGAAAGTAAACACGTACGGCTTTGAGGCCTGATGCGTCCGCGACGCCATCCTGCCCCGAAGAGTCCAGTTCCAATAGCATCCACGTCTTTTCTCGCGAAGACGAGCACGATACATCAGCTGAATCCTAAACGCAGCGGGAGGTCGTGGTCTAAACAGCGCTGTCGCGAACACGAACGCGCAAAACCCATCCGAGGGCGCCTGGGCAGCCAGAGCCAGCCAAAAAAATGTCGTCCTGTGGTATAGCAGCCTTGGTGAGGGCTTACGCTGTCAATATCCGGTCCAGGTGGCGTTGTCCGTAACACGTTGTGTTCGCGTTGGTGCCGTCTCGCAGACGAGCACCAGAATGCACCCCGGAATGCATCCGAGGGCGCAGCGGCAAGCGCAAAACCAAACCGCGCAGAAAAAGCGAAGTAAAACAAAGAAAATAAGTTGGACAAGCCCCAGAAGCAGTTCTGGGGCCGACGAGCGCGACGTTAATGTCGTGCTGTGGTGGTAAGACACAAAGAGCTGAAATCTGAACTCATCGATTCTTATCCGGCAATTGCCGGGACACTCGGCCATCTCGGCGATGGCCATAATTCATTGGCAAGGTGGTTTCTCGACGACGCTGGGTTCATTTGAGCCCGAATAAATTCTGGAAAATCTGTAAAAATGTGTAGTCGATTCTGACACGGATTGGTACGGGTGGCTGGGTTCCCGCCGGGTGTCTGGTCTGAGACCCGACCCTGACCCGAGACGCACCCGAACCCGGACCCGGACCGGGTGACCTGTACCCGTGCTATAGCGTGCTATTCACTATGGACCGTTATACATTTACAATACGCTACGATATACTGATCCTACATTTAGCATCCTACAATAGATATACAATACAAGTATACAACTGCCAAGAAATCAAACAAGCACCCTTGAACCCAGTAAAAATCTTAAACCCAGAAAAAGAGAAAAAGTCCTCCTTAGCGTTGGCCCCTTCGCGCAGCCTTTTGCGCAGTGCGCTGTCTCTGCTTCCTCAGGCGATCCTCTTCCTTCTTTTGAGCCCTTTCCGCGTCCGTATAGCTCGCACGAAGTCTGTAAAAATGTAAGTAGGGATTTCAAATAAAATGTTTAATGGACAGAGATCAGAGTCTCTGATCTCTTTCTTGCTATATCGATACACGCGCGAGCTCTGGAGTCGCGTCACCAGTGGTCGGGGTGAAATAGGCCAAGGAACCAAATCGGATTAAGGATAGCATATATTCATTAAGTGTAGATATAATAATACCCGACGATTGTCAGCATCAAACACCAACGAGTTCGAGCTTCTCCCACCTACTACCAACGCGCCCTAGGTATCTCCAAGACAGTATTCCTCTGATGTTGTCGCACCAGATCCGATGTAATCCTGATGGACAACTTCATCCCATCATCTATAAGAGCCTCGAGGGGTTTGACCTCGGTGTAATCATTCAGCACATCTCGAGTCGTGACACCAGATGTCGCATCCCTCAGCACGGCCTTCTCGAGATGCCCCGCTTTAAGCACGATCTTGCATGACTTGAGTTGAGCGACCCCAGGCAACGTCGGGTTGCCTCTCCATCGCAACTGCATTATTCGAGGAAAGGCGCCTTCCGGGCCAAAATACGGGACATAGCGTGAATCGGCGTGGTGCATCAGCTCGAGCGAGAAAGATGAGAGGTGAGGAAGGAATAATGACTGAGGATGAGTGTCGTTTTGTTGTTCCCGGGGCAATTTCAGGGACTGTATGATTCTGCTGACCGCGGCTATGAGGACAACATTAGGAGGGCATCGTATCGCGTCTCGAGAGGGTCTAGAAAGCGACATCGTTAACCGAAGTGTGAGATGAGTGAGGTTCGTCGTGCAGAGCAGCAGTGTGTGAAGCACATGGGCTTCACTGGATAGTACAATATCATCAATCGTTAGACTGGTAATGCGCTGTGTGCAATCTGACCGGTCGATAAGGCCACAGAACGCCTCAAAGGCGGTCTCGGTTTCCCATCGATAATGCTTTCGAAGAATCACTTCCTGCAAGTGAGGAACAGTAAGATGGTTGAGAAGTCGAACACATGCTGTATCGAGTTTACGGAGGGAGTTGATCGCTATGACCTCGGACTCGACTTCCTCTTCTTCGAAATAGTCGAAGGGCGTCATATGGAGGGCCTTGAGTGAAGGACATTGGCGGAGCGAGCGGACATACGAAATGCAGTCATCATCCAGCCAATTGCCCCCCGACGCGGTATCTTCAATGTCCAGCTCCGTGATCTGGGTCCATGGAAGGCTCATGACACGGCGTCCTCCGGTGAGCTTCACTTTGGAGAGGCGCGGACAATCGTTAAAAACCCATATTATAGGCTGATCCTCCGCTTCTAGTTCTCTAGCCGTGCCATCCTCTTGGCCCTGCCATAGATGGAGGTGCAATGTTTCGAGGAGGGGAAGGCGACCATGCAGAGCCCCAGCAGGAAAAAGCACATCTGAGTCGGCCCAATCGTCGGTTAGCTCTATGGAACGCCAACGATGGGATTCGGCAAAGAGTTTTTGAAGCATGAGATTCCGATAAGACGGATAGGAATATTCGGCGCGTATTTCGGGATAGTTGATCTGTTGTTCGTTGTGTAGAATGATGTGTAATGGATATTGGCGTGAAAAGAGAAGAATCCTCTCCAACATGTAAACGTCGACCTCCTTCTGACCATCCGTTGGAAAGGAGAGATCTATGCATGACCAGAGAGAAGGAATGGAGAAAGCAATGTTGCGCCACGCCTGGCACACCTGGCTAATGGTCCACAATGTCCTGGATGGGGCAAAGGCATTGCGCTCCGCGAAGTTCCATTGGTTTGAAGAATCACGAAAATACGAGAAGATATGCGCCCAAATCTCACAAGGCACAGTGCGACGCGTACTCACGAGACTTTCGCATCGTTCGTACTGTCCGTTTATTGCCTTCTGCGCGGCCTTCAGACGCCGCATGGTTTCCCGAAGGGTCCCAATCTTAGCGTTGACCTTGTCTTTATTCCTTTGAATGGCGGGTAGAAGGGTAGACCGAACGTGCAGGACCTCCTGATCCGTCGGAGGGAGGTTGGACGTGAGGAGACGAGGGGGGAATTGCAGGCATGACTTCCTGTTGTCTTCGCCGCGCGTAGACGCGCCTGGACTTGATGCTCTACTAAGCGACTATCAGCAAGCGTGAGCACCTCAAAATGACGCGGACGAACGATGTAGACATGTCCTCCGGGAGAACGAGCGCGTTCTAACACGCTGCACGCTACTGCGACAATGGAGGTGGAAGAGGTAAGTAAAGAATGCGACGCCACAACAAGCCGTTGCCAAACAACTTGAAGCCGTCGGCAAAATAAAAATACAACTTATCTTAGAGGTCTTTTCAGCATAGCCCCATGATAGCTGTCGGTATAGTTTTGAGTCAAGTTTCTTCACTGATAACTCCCGCAGTGGCCCTTTCCATTCCCGCAAACTTTAGACGTGCCTCAACTCAACAATGAACCATCAACTGCTGGAACGCATGCGAAAGAGTTACTTCAAGAACTCTACAACGCCGTAGGTCATGAAAATACGTTTTCTATCCTATTGTCTACTTAGTCTGGGGGAGAGCAATGATTTTCCGGACCTATCCAATGCCTCGGAGAAGTAAGCTTCTGTAGACTTGATTCGCCCCGCTCTCTGAGTCTCTCATCGCCGCCTTGTTTTCGTGAATACCAATAGAGTATAGAGTCTAAGGTACTGATTGTGCTTTATCGAAGCCGCGCGATTGTGGCCCGTCTTTCTGTTACTGACACCGCTTCCACTCGCAGTACAGACGTCTCGTTTTCGCGGCCAGTATCACGAACACCAATTGTGGATTTCAGAGAAACCTACCTTACTAAAATTGATGAACTGGTCTCCGCATATTTTCCGCGTCCCATGATCCTCGAAGAAGTAGTCAAATGTCAGAAAGAAACAAGTGTCCTACATCTACCGGCGCCTATGTGCCATAGGTATCTCCACGATAGTATTGCTCTGATGTTGTTGCACCAGATCCGATGTAACGCTAACCGACAACTTCATCCCATCGTCAACAAGGGCCTCGAGGGATGCGACCTCGCCGGTGTACCGATTCAGAACATCCCAAGTCTTGACACCAGATGTTGTATCCCTCAACACGGCCTGCTCCAGATGCGCCGCCGTAAGCACGATCTTGCACGACTTGAGTCGAGCGACGCCCAACGCTTGGTTACCTCTCCATCGCGACTGCATTATGCGCGGAAACACTCCTTCGCATCCAAAATACGGGACGTAGCGCGGATCGGCGTGGTGCATCAACTCGAGGGAGAGAGATGAGAGGCGAGGAAGGAATATTGGCTGAGGATAAGTGTCATTTTGTTGTTCCCCCGGCAGTTCGAGGGACTGTATGATTCTGGTGACCTCGGCCATGAGGAGAACATTGGGAGGGCATCGTATCGCGTCTAGAGAAGGTCTAGTAAGCGACATTGTGAACCGAAGTGCGAGATGAGTGAGGTTCCTCGCGCAGAGGAGCAGTGTGTGAAGCACATGGGCTTCGCTGGACACTGCGATGTCATCAACTGTGAGACTGGTAATGCTCTGTAAGCAATCAGACCGGTCAATAAGGCCACAGAACGCCTCAAAGGCGGTCTCGCTTTCCCGTGGATGATCCTTTCGAAGTATCACTTCCTCCAAGTGAGGAACTGTAAGATGGTTGAGAAGTCGAACGCATGCTGTATCGAGTTTACGGAGGGAGTTGATCGTTATGATCTCGGCGTCGACTTCCTCTTCGTTATCATAGTCAAAGGGCATCATATGAAGGGCCTCGAGGGAAGGAAATTGACGGAGCCAGCGGACATACGAAATACAATCATCATCCAGCCAGATGTTATCCGACGCGTCTTCAATGTGTAGCTGAGTGATCTGAGTACATGGAAGGTTTAAGACACGGCGTTCTCCGGTGAGTGTCACTCTGGAGAGGCGCGGACAATCGTTGAAGACCCATATTACAGGTTGATCCTCCGCTTCTAGTCGTCTCATGGAGCCATCCGCTAGACCCTGCCATAGATGGAGCTGCAATGTTTCGAGGAGGGGAAGGCGGCCATGCAGAACCCCAGCAGGGAAAAGAACATCTGAGTCCGCCCAATCGTCGGTCAGCTCTAGAGAACGCCAACGATAGGATTCGGCAAAGATTTTTTGAAGCATGAGATTCTGATAAGTCGGACCATAGTCACAATCGGTCTGCAGTTCGTTGTGGAGAATGATGTGTAATGGATGTTGGCGTGAAAAGAGAAGAATCCTCTCCAACATGTGAACATCAACCTCCTTCTGACCATCCGTTGGAAAGGAGAGATCTATGCATGACCAGAGCGAAGGGATGGAGAAAGCAATGTTGCGCCATACTTGGCACACCTGGCTGATGGACCACAATGTCCTGTGTGGGGAGAAAGCATTGCGCTCCCAGCGTCGAAATTTGTCTGGAGATTCGCGAAAAAAAGAGAAGATGTGCGCCCAGATCTCGCAAGGCACAGTCCGACGCGTACTCACGAGACTTTCGCATCGTTCGTACTGTCCGTTTAATGCCTTCTGCGCGGCCTTCAACCGCTGCATGGTTTCCCGAAGGGTCCCAATCTTAGCGTTGACCTTGTCTTTATTCCTTTGAATAGCGGGTAGGAGGGTAGACCGAACGTGCAGGACCTCCTGATCCGTCGGAGGGAAGTTGGATGTGATGAGACGAGGGGGAAGTTGCAGCCTGTTGTCTTCGCTGCGCGTAGACGCGTCTGGACTTGATGCTCTACTAGGTGACTATCAGTCAGCGTGAGCACCTCGAAAAAAAGACGCGGACGAACAAGGTAGACATTTATTACGAGTCGGCGACCGTGTTTGAGCACACTGCACGCTACTTCTGAAACGATTGAAGCGGAGAGTGGTGGTCAGTACTTGGTGGAAGTAGAGAAGTGGGCAATGTTAATGCGACTGCCGAACAAAGTCATCGGCAATGACGGCCGGCAAAACGAAACCTGCCCCGACTATACCAGTGAAATCGACCTCACCGTTCTTGCACGACCTCCGACCGTAATCGGTAGTAAACATGCATCGAAATGCAAATATGGGCAATGTCATCACATTTACGCGTCCAGCGTTCATACCAGCGCTTCTCGTCCCGTTGAAAGGTCCCGATCTCCCACGCGATCTTCGTCTGCAATGCTGGAGCTATATCGCTAACCATTTCAGACTTAGCAGTCCATATTCAACCGAACTTGATATCCTTGAGGCAACATGGCGCGTGCGACATCGAAGATTGTCCACCTTTGCCATATCTATAAATGAAACTTGAGTTTCGCAGATGGTGTGGGGGCATAGCACAGTTGTCAATGAAGAAACTTAACTCAAACTATACCTAGAATTATCATGGGGTTGCAGAAAAGACCTCTACCTGAAGATTATTTGCCTGTTGCCGACGGCTTCAGCTTTGTTTGGCAAGAGCTTGTCGTGGCGTGCCATTCTTCACTCTCACCCTCTTCCACCATTCCACCTCAATTATCCCAGTAACTTGTAGCGTGTTATAGCGCGCTCCTTCTCTCAGAGTACATGTCTACATCGTTCGTTCGCGTCTTGTTTGAGGCGGTCACGCTTGCTCATGATCATCGTCACCTAGTAGACGCGCGTCTACGCGCGACGAAGACGGCAGACAGTCACACTATTATCAGCAATTCCCCCCTCGTCTCCTCACATCCAACCTCCCTGCGACGGATCAGGAGGTCCTGCACGTTCGGTCTAACCTCCTACCCGCCATTCAAAGAAGTAGAGACAATGTCAAAGCTAGGATTACGACCCTTCGAGAAACCATGCGACAATTGAAGGCCGAGCAGGAAGCATTAAGCGGAGAGTACGAGATATGCGAAAGTCTCGTGAGTACGCGTCGGACTGTGCCCTGCGAGATTTGGGCACATATCTTCTCGTATTTTCGTGGTTCTTCAAGTAAATGCGACTTACGGGAGGGCAATGCTTTCTCGTCATCCAGGACATTGTGGACCATCAGCCAGGTGTGCCAGGCGTGGCGCAACATTGCTTTCTCCATCCCTTCGCTCTGGTCATGCATAGAGATCTCCTTTCCAACGGATGGTCAGAAGGAGGTCGACGTTTACATGTTGGAGAGGGTTCTTTTCCTATCGCGCCAATTTCCTCTACATATCGCTCTACACAACACGCTCGAATTCGATTGTTCTTACGGTCCGACTTTCGGAAACCTTATGCTTCAAAAAGTCTTCGCCGAATCCCATCGTTGGCGTTCCGTAGAGCTGGCCGACGATTGGGCAGACTCGGACGTTCTTCTTCCTGAGATGCTGCACGGCCGTCTTCCTCTACTCGAAAACTTGCATCTCGATCTCCGCCAAGGTCAGGTGGATGGCACGATTAGGGAACTAGAAGCGGAGGATCTGCCTGTAATACGGCTGTTTGAGGATTGTCCGCACCTCTCCAAAGTGAAGCTCTCTGGAGCACGCCGGATCATTGACCTCCCATGGTCTCAGATCACGGAGCTGGACATTGAAGAGACAGATGGCAATTGGCTGGATGACGATTGCATTTCGTATGTCCGCTGGCTCCGTCAATTTCCTTCCCTCAAGGCCCTCCATATGACGCCCGTCGACTATGCAAACGAAGAGGAAGTCGCGTCCGAGGTCATAACCTTGAACTCCCTACGTAAACTTGATACAGTATGCGTTCGACTTCTCAACCATCTCACAGTTCCTCACTTGCAGGAAGTGATTCTTCGAAAGCATTATCAATCGGAAACCGAGACCGCCTTGGCCGCGTTCTCGAACCTTATTCATCGGTCTCATTGCGCGCAGAGCATTACCAGTCTAACGATTGATGATATCGCAGTGCCCGTAGAAAACCACGAGTTGTACATGCTACTACTATGCATGACGAACATCACTCATCTCACACTTCAGTTGACGATGTCGCTTTCCAGACCTGCGAACACCATACAACTCCCTCCTAATGAATTGCTCATGATCGAGGTTACAAGAATTATCGAGCGGCTCGACTCGTGTGCGAGGCACATCTTGATAGGCTGTTTCTTCCCCGCCTCTCATCCTTTTCGCTTGAATTGAAGCACCACGCCAAGCCAGGCTACGTTCCGTATTTTGGGCCCGAGGGCGCGTTTCCCCGAATTATGCAGTCGCGTTGGAGAGACAACCGGGCCTTGGGATTCGAGCAGCTCAAGTCGTGCAACATTTTGCTTACGGCTGCGCATCTCGAGAAGGCAGTGTTTAGGGATGGGACATCTGGTCGAAAGACTTGGGATGTTCTGGATGTGAGGAGCGAGGTGCAACCTCTCAGAGCGCTTATTGCGGATGGGATGAAGTTGTCGATTAGGATTGTATCGGATCTGGTGCAGGAGAATGGTAGGAGTCATACTATATTGGACATACCTATGTCGTGTTAGATGGGCGGAGTTGGGGCTTTTCTGGATGCGTTGGTGTGCATACTTTAATAATCAGGAGTTCGGGTTTTAGATACGCGTACAGTACTGTTCATTGCTTTATATTACACTACGAGTCTCGTTCCTAGTCCTTGAATTGTAGAGCGCTTTTAGGACGCTATTAGTTTTCTCCCTCAATGATGGCAAGCTAGTTGAGAAAGTTCAAAGTGGGCATGCCACAGTTCTATTTTTATTATTGTTGCTATTACAGCGTATGCGTCCTGTAGTCCGCAGGTCGAACATTCACAATAGTAGAACTTCAATACTACTCAGTACATCACAAATGCAGCGCGAGTCCCATAAGATTCGAAGACGAAAAGAAATCTTGTTGTATATCTTATACGCTGATGAACAGCTGCCACACTCCCTTTGCATAGCCAATAATCTCGTCCGCGCCAAGTTTCGACTCGCCAAATATACGATCCACAAACGTGATAGGCACCTCCCCAATGGTATACCCCTCCGCCCGCGCTCGCACTATCATCTCCATCTGAAAAACGTAGCCCTTGGACTGCGTAACCGAGATAATATGGCGCAGCACAGGGAGACGGTACAGTCGAAAACTCCCAGTGAGATCGCTAACCCCAGGATTGAGCACGGTATCCGCCAAAAAATTAGCTCCCCTCGACACCAGCTTCCTCTTCAGATCCCACCCATGCACGCCGCCCGGCGCGCACGTCGAGCTCGGCTTCGACGTCGACCGGTATCGTGTCCCCGTGACGATGTCGAGGTTGTGCTTTTGCTGCAAGGCGATGAACTGGGGAATGAACTTGGGGTGGTGGCTAAAGTCCGCGTCCATGATGACGACAAAGTCGCCCGTGACGAAGTTGAGGCCGTGGATGTAGGCGGTGCCGAGCCCGAGCTTGCCCGCGCGGGGGCGGAGGAGGATCGTGTCCTCCCCATAAGCGCGCGCGAGCTGCCGCGCGACGTCCTGCGTCCCGTCGGGCGAGGCGTCGTCGACGATGATGATCTCGAAGGGGAGGGCGTGCGCGGTGAATGTGGAGATGAGGAGGTGCGTTATTATGGGCAGGTTGGTCCGCTCGTTGTAGGTGGGGAGGATAACGGAGTATTTGTGCGACGAGGAGGTCATGGACGCGAACGGGTTCATATATTTGTCTGTCGCACGTTAGTGGGATTCATTTAAAGGGGAAGATAGCGTACTAGGATGTTCGGGAGAGAATGAAGGCGCGTCCTTCACTGGTAGCCAGCCAGAGAGCAGGATAAATGAGGAGGGTGGTGGTGACTGGTGAAGATGGAAGTTCGGACCGAAGTGTCGATCACTGCCACGTTGACGATGGGAAACGCGTGCAGTCAGGAAAATAGTGAAAAATCCATTAGAAGTGTGACATATTGTGCTATCACTGTGTAGATAGGTAGATGTAAATATAAGAGATAATACGTACGCCCTGCGTAACTTTATAAATAAAGACGTGAATTCAAGAAACATGGGGCAGAGGAGGGAGCCAATATGGGCCCTTCCACCACCTCCAGCCAGTCTCCATGCCGGGACGAGATTTATAGTCGGTGTTAAGCGTTACCGATAACTTCCCCTCACTCTCCATCTCCGCTAGCCCTCCCTCTCTCAGGATTTCCACGTCCCGCCTCGAACAATACAGCCGTAGCAGCTTCACATCCGGTCTGCTTCTGAGAAACTTGACGAGCTCGGATGCAAGCGCATGATCGTCTTCCAACTTGACATCGTCGATGATAAAAGTGATGAACCGGAGTGCCGGGAGGACGTTCTCCGCCGACAGCTTGACTATAGATTGTCGCGTCTCGGAGGGAATGGGCACCGTGATACCATTCACGCGATTAAACGCCGCGTGGGTGAGGTCGAGCTTGCTGAGAAGCTCCCCTTTGAGAAGGGAAAGGACCTTCAGTGTACACAAAGAGCGTTTCATAAACTGCTCGATGATATCACAAGAATCTGGTGTGTAATCGCGCACAGCCAGAATTTCGAGAAAGGGAAGTGTGAGTGCGGTGAGGATGGAGGAGTGTCGTACGCCGAGTTTGATGACCTGGGGGATGACGACAGCGCATGCCGCGGTGTCTCTGACAACGTCGTGGTTGCAGCTAAGATGGATTTCAGTAACAAATTTGTAGCTCGAAATATGCTGCACGTCGTGCAGGGACTCTAGTCTCGCGCCCACATGAGTAAGGGCGCTCCCTTCAGCAGGAGCCGCCTTGAAAGCAGACAAAGGAAAGTCTGCTTTCCGGAGATTGGGTGCGCGCAGTAGACTATCCGTGATTCGATGTTCTGCCTGCACGACATTGGAACGAAATGGGGATTGACGTTTCATATAGAGTTCCTCAAGCAACGGTAGCCTGCCTTGAACACGACTCTTCAAATCGAGTTCGGGATCGGTGACGGATAGATATCCATCCGTGGTGAGATTTAGCTCTATGACCTTCCAGCGATGTGAATGCTGTACGAGAAGGTCAAGCATATTTCTCAACACACCGCGATCTTGGACAGCCAGAATGCTGATGCCGATGCGCAATGGATGATCTCTAGACCGACGTAGATGTTCTTCTAGAGCGGCCGCCATAGATGGGGTGGGGGAGTCGGGTGGGGTGATGATCAGGGAAGACCATAATGACGACGTGGAAAGGATAAGTGTCCTCCAAGACGAACTGACGCGTCCCAAGGTCCATGGTGGGGTTTGAATATCAAGGCTGTTACGTGGATGCTGACAGAGCACCTCGAATATGTCCAGCACTATTTCGGTTGGGAGACCTGCAACATTAAATGACTCCGACGTGGCCATGCTGATCCTGTCACTATCTCGGGAGTCAAAAAGATCATAGTCATACAAGAATGAAAAACCACTGACGCTCCCAATTCGATAATAGTTTATAGACGGGCCTTGTGCGATCTATCCGAACGCTAAACCAGGACCATGAGAGAGAAGAAGGAAAGGAGGTAAGAAGCCACGTGATCATGACTCGGAGTCCGGCCCGATCGCCGTCTAAATCGCCCACCCTAGGGTTAGGTCCACGATTTTTCATCATGACCACAACATGGAAGCCCAGCTAAAAGAGGTTGGGAAATCTCACTTTATCGTTAATTTTGCTGAGATAAGGTAGATTGTTCCTTTTCTACGCGACAAAAACCCTCAAGTACGGCAAATCGCCCTATCGACGTTACTGCCACAGACAGCCAAGGATGCACCTCATAGAAATATCTTTTTGGCTGGATTGTCGTCGGGCGGACTGAAAAAATCCAAAGAGGCCGATATAATGAGGGACTTGAAGCTTCTGTGTCGTGATCAGCTCGTGAGTATCTATCGCATTGGTGTCCATGTCAATTGACGCGGTACCGAGGCCATAGCCCATGACGCTTTCAAAGCACTGATTAATTTATCGGACTCGCCCACAGTTGTTCAAATACTTTCAGATCCATCCTTTCTGAACTTTATTATCTCTTACATGATCGTAAGTACCGCGACCTGTTCTATGTCCAGTACTCATACATTTGTCAGAATCCCGATGCAATCCTGGCAGACCTGGCTTCCATGCTGTTATCTAATCTCTCGTCCTCGTCGACAGCATGTTCAGCAATAATACCTATGAAGGTCAACGTAATTGCCAGCCCAAAGGTCAAGAACTCTTTCTACCCCACTCAATCTCGATGTGGATCATGTCCAGCGCCAGTCCCATACCCTTCGGGAGAGACCACGGACGAGTTGGCTCTACCTCTACTTTTGGATGCGTTTGTTCAAGGCGCGACTACAGCCGAAACCGAGGACCTCTCCAAGCGTACCCGCAAAGGAAGCCTACATTTCCTTGCGAGCGTATTTGCCAACATCGCGTCTTCCTCCCTCGGAAGAAGCTTCTTCTTCACTCCCCGCCCTTCCCACTTTCTCGAACCTACCGCGAATATTGAGTATCCTCTCGCGAAGATTGTGTCCTTTACCGAACACAAAGATACCATACGGAGAGGCGGCGTAGCTTCCGTCATCAAGTAAGTCGGCGTCTTGCACCTTTTCGTGATTGCTCAACGTTGTAGGAACTGCGCCTTTCAATCCGCTGGACATCGAGCCCTTCTTACGCCTGAAGACACCTTGGTATCAGTACCGCCTTCGAAAGCGGAAGCACCAGGGATTGACGTGCTTCCGTACCTGCTTCTCCCTTTAGCAGGACCAGAAGAGTTCGATTTGGAGGATATGGAAAAGCTGCCCGAGGCGGTCCAGTTCTTACCACCCGAAAAGACGCGAGAGGTGGACCAGGTCATTCGATTGACACATGTCGAAACGCTCCTCTTATTATGCCACACGCGTTGGGGACGCGACTATTTGAGGGAGCACGGCGTTTATGAGATTATCAGGACCACTCATGAGAACGAGACGGTTGACAAGGTTTGGTTACGAACCCCAAGGAGGCGTGGTTGCTCAATCGATTTTCAGATCTCGGAGCACATTGAGCGTCTCGTGAATCTGTTGAAGCGGGATGAGCCTCCGTCGCATGTGGAGGAGGTAGATGAGCTAACGACTAGTTTGGACACTGTTGACCTGAAAGCGGATGATGAAGACGACGATGACGAAGATACTAAAATTGAAGAGGTGTAAGACATCTGCGGTGAGCCTTTGTCTTTCCGTTATAATCAAGGCATTGACATACGCTGTTCACAGTATTATAGATCTGTATCTTTATTCGTTTCTGATGCAGAACACTGTGGCTTCGTGACCGCTTTGAATATGATGTTCGAATTGACTAGCTCTCCAATGCCATCGGACTATCGGATCAGACGTTTTTGTAGGTACTCAAGGTTCGGTACCGTTGCAGCCCGAACGTCTCCCGCGTTGACATTGCATGTAGGGTGAGATCCCATTTAGTTTCAAGACGCCCTCCTGTGTATTCCTTGTTCACAGACAGAATATCGGAGACTCGGCCTTGTAGGCTGGCCAATGGCGGACTTTGGCAAAAATCTGATGCCCGCTGTTCAATGCAAATTTCAGAACCATGCTCTAGACTGTTACGTGGCGGTCCAAGTGCGTAACAGGTTTGCAACATGCGATATCGAGGTACGTATACAAACAGTGGGTGACTTCCCATAACGTTTATTGTAGATAAACCGCTCAATAAACCTTGTTGCATTCGAACTCCGCTGCTTTTCTACTCGAGTATCAAAACGATAACACAAGAATCGTGTTGGAGGGTTTGATAGATTTGGACTTGCCTCGGAGCCGTTGCCGCTCATGTCCCCGTAAGGTAAGTATGCATCTCGACCAAGTATCATGGCGGACTTGGATTCTGAACATTGAGTGGGTCGTGTAATGAGATGAGGCCAGTTTCCGGGACGCGAGAGGCAACGAAACGTGTCGTATACGCTTGAAGGTAGACATGCAAGGGAGAGTCAACAGGACCCTGGCAACGGGGTCTGGCAAGTATCTTGTTGATAGTTTTGAATCTGGAAGGAGGGTATACCCCCCCTCTCCAGACTCAGAATCTGAAAGACGGTGTCCGCTCCACTTTGTTTTCTTACCCTGACGCGGCTTGACGGCTCAACGCGGTTACCTTCCTGTTCGGGCCGTTGTCATGCATCTGAAGAAACAAGATATCTATTCAGACGTTATGGGAAGTCACCCAGTAGGTCAAGTGTTTATTTTTCCCTGGCAACTGTCACGATCTTTCCGTAGGAAATCCAATATACTTCGCATCAATGAACGAACGCCTAACATATCATGCATCAGAGTCGGGAGGAGAGGGGTCTGCACGTGTGAAGAAAATAACGAGGGTTCAAGATCGTTGGATTGACACCCACCGCCTTGCGCAGCAGCGTTGATACCCGAATATGGATATGATGCCTAGTTCCACCCCACATCGATCACCGAGCTGACCTGATCGTCGGTTGGATGCCAGTCGCTTGGTACGGGATGAGTATGAGGACGCGTCGGGCTAACCTATCTCAGAATAGACGCTCCCCGCCAGTTTCGTCTATTCTTCATGCATCATAGAAGCTCCAAAGGCATCAACATCAAGAAGCTGTCGAGTAATTGAACCATTGACGACGGTGATTCCTCATTCCATGGAATTGTTGCGAACGTGTAGCTGATTGTTAGGCTTTGCACCCTGCTCCTAAAAAATTCTAAAGAAAGTACTGATGCTCCCCAGCGCGCTCCACCGCTCCTGCGTCGCGAGGGGGTGGGAACCCCGTAACCAAGGAAGGATCAGCTTCTCCCACCCCGGTATACCCTGCGCGCCTAATAAACGCTCCACCCCTTATGCACCCCTTGTGCCAGATCGCGTATAAAAGGAGGAGGGTTCCGAGAGGACAAACTCCCAACTTGTGTGTTCACTGTTCAAGTTTCGTCTCCGCTCTTTCGATCTGTGATCGTTTTTTTACTCTCTCTTATTTTTTTTCCCTTTCCCCATCCTTTCGTGTCCATCTCCCTTCGTTCAAGTGCCGAGCACATTTCCTACGCGACTGCAAGCAGTTTTTTCGTTCTCTTCTTCGATCGATATGTTGTTCAAGTACACGGTTCTTTCTCTCTTGGCCTGCGCCACAACTGGGGCTCTCGCCGCGCCGTACCCCAAGGCGGATTTTGAGCGCGCTATGGTGCTTTTTTGCGCTCCTTTGCTTGGTTCTGGCTAATAACTATTTGAACAGGCACGTCGCGGAGTACGTGAATTGATCGACTGCACGAGATTCTTGAAATTCATTCCTTCATCTTTAGGGCAACGGCGGCGCAAACGCTGGCGGGGCGGCGGCTGGTGTACGTGTATCGCTCGGCGTCTAAATATCTGAAGCTTATTTATCTTTAGAACAACAACGCTGGCGGCAACAACAATAATGCTGGTGGGGCTGCTGCTGCTGCTGGTGTATGTAAATCGTTCGAAGTTCCAAGTTCGTCAAGCTCATTCGTTTTTAGAACAACAACGCTGGCGGCAATAACAAC
>QLPD01008101.1:0-25771 GCA_003314085.1 Hymenopellis raphanipes | reverse complement strand
TAGGATTCGGTCTGACGGGCGGCTATTATGGGGAGAGCGAAGCAACGCTCGACGCCACGCTAGAGCCCTTGTTCGCGCAATTGCCTCCGTACGACTCGAGGACGCTTAGCGGCGACGGGACGTACCTTGGGACAGTCTCGGTTTTGGGCGATGGCACCGTCAGCACGCACGATCACAAGGACGGAAATGATACGTTCTACGCGAAGAGCTTGATGACCCCAGAGTCAGAGATCATAACTCTCGAAGCAGCCACCGCATTCATGACATACCTGGCCAACGAGGGATACGAAAGCGGCACTAGCACCACTGTGAGTTATGTCCTCGGCACTTGCTCATGCTAATCCGCGCGATTTACATACAGAGCTGGTTCATCCAACCTGAGGTCTACGGGGGAAGCAACAGCAAGATCAACTCGGTCGACGATAACGCGACGGCCTTTGGATCGCGCAACAGCCTGCTGACGATCCAGTTCTACGCGTCGAGTTTCAATAATGCGCCCCCGTACCCCGCTGAGGGATTCACTTTCCTTGATGGCATGGTAGCCAGCATCACCGATAACATGCGTCAAGGCTGGGACTATGGAGCTTACTACAACTACCCCGATGACCGCCTTGCGAACTGTGAGTGTTATCCTATACATCGTCCTTGTCGAGGCTCATCGTTTGAAGGGCAATCGTTATACTACCGAGACCACTACCCTCGTCTCGAGTCGCTCAAGAAGGTGTATGACCCCAACGGCGTGTTCAAGTTCCCGCTGACCGTGGACGAGTAATAATGACTCCGACCTACCATCGTTTTGCTTCATCTAAGTACATGTATATCATTGGGACTCTCTTATCACGACCTTGGACACAATTAATAACATTAAACTCTACTATCGCTGCTTCAGAAACATGGGGACAGAAGACTGGGTATAACTATCATATCAGGTACGTACAGAGAGACTACATATGTACATGGCTACGGCCAGTCCATCGTAAGGTCATGAAAAGTGGATTAAAATCGTACAGGTATAAAGGCGAAAGCATGTAGAAAAGCAATGATGATGAAAGAGGTATGTATTATTTCCTAAAATGCGAGAATTTCTCCCGGATGCCCTGGCTCAGCCGCCGGACGTGCATGCGCACGCTGCGCTTGCGCATGTCCTTGTACTTGTACGACCCGACGTCGTCGTCCGCCAGCGCCATGCGCAGCTCGGTCTCGCCAGTCAGCGAGAACCCAGAGTTGTACGCCGCCGTCGGCGGGATGTACCCGAATTCGCCGGGCGTGTACGACGCAGTGGATGCGGAGGGAAGGGTATACGGCGGTGACAGCTCGGGAGGCTTCTCCCAGTCCATGTCGTCAAAGTAGCGGGACGGAGCAACGGAAGAAGGGGGTATGTTGAACGGCGATACGGGACGAGCATCGCCCGGGCGAAAGTCGTGAGAGGTGGACGGACGCGACATGATATCCTTCCTAATAACGGACGAATAGTACGGGCGGCAGACACCGGGGCGGGGGATATTATTACTAGATTGCGAATGGGAGCGATAATGGGACTGGAACTGCGTGATGGGTATAGAGGACGTCGATGCGATGGATGTCGTGGAGGAATGTGTAGGATGGGATATCGGGCGACGAGATGCGTGGTTGGGAGAGGGAGCGCTGAGGGGGCTGGATGAGGCAGGGGCCGACATGCGTAGCTGCGTAACACCCCCTCTGCGGCGGAGCGTCTTCTGTTCCCGAGTCTCCTCTTCGTAGTGGTATAGATCCTCTGAACGAGCGTCGTGAAATGCGGAGGGGCATGAAGGGGTCATGGTCGTTGGTCTGGCTTTACTCTCTCGGCGATCTACGCCTTTCGAGCCACTACCACGTCGTTCGCTGAATAGTGTGCCGCCAGAGCGACGGACGTTATAGTCAGGACTAGAGTCCACAAGAACCTGAAAGAGAGAGAGGAGGATATCAACAGATGTCACTAGTTATAGGAAAATCAGTAACTCACCGAAGATGTCACTGTGGCAACACTAGACACGACATCAGCAACGCTATCAGTGACCCGTCTAGGCTTCTCTGGTTTCCGGTCAAATAACGGAAACAAATTCTGATAAACACCCGCGGAATCATCTTCCTCTACGCAAGGCAGTAAAAGACGCGGGATATCGAGGAGAATGGGCGCGTTGGACAGCAGCCACTGGTCCGCGTTGCCAAAATCGGCTGAAGACCACGTTGACCGCAGCTTCCTTGGTGACGCAGGAGGCGGCGTGGAGGGGAGAACATGGGGTAAGCGCTGCTTGGGCATGGTGACGTATTCTTGGGACAAAGCAGTGAACGTCCTTCTGCGGCGTGGTTTACGCTCGCTCGCACTGCTCGTCCGACACCGCCTGCACGCCGTCTTGGACAGGCTCGGAAATCCACAGTGCTGGCAAGTGAACAGCGGTTCGCCGCTCGAAACGAGACGGAGGATGGGCAGCGATCTTGCATTCTGCAAACCAACATGAGTCTCGTCCAAGTCTGAAAGCAAACCCTGCCAACCTTCTTCAGCTTCCTCTCTCCGATGTTGAGCTGCATATCTCTGAAACGCGGAATCTCTGGTATATATGCCATTGGTATAAAATCGTCAGTTGGGCCACTGGGAGTCGTGATGGGTCGTGAAAGTCGTAAGGGAAGGGTGAGAGGCGGCAGTGCGGCCAGCCACCCAGTTGGCTCCCTTTAAATGTAATGCGGAAAGCGGGGCCAAGCGGCGTGGGGGCGTGTTAAAAGCATCAATCAGGGTCATGGAAACAATGGCCCATCCGGATAAAGGAATTCATGACGGATGACAATGCGGAGATTGCACTGACAGCCTGCACTTTCCACCATGAAGCCTTCATCGTGGCTTGACACGAGGCAGAGGTTTCCATTTCATGACATTTACTTTGTTTCTTATCGCCTCACAATCGCAATCATATCATATCGGAAAGCATCGCAGCAAAGTTAACCTCGCTAATTTTAGGTTTTAGTGATACTACTTGAGCTCTCTCGAGTAAGAGATATTCAGGATTGCTGTCTACTGTTTACGCCACTGTTCGTAAAGGCCCTGAAAACAGGAACACGAGCGTTCACTTGTACCTCAACATTGAGACGATGCAGCACTGATCCTGTGCGAGGAACCTCGGCCTGATCAGGAAAGCACACGAACCAAAAGCACTTTCGAACGTGCCCGGCAGAAGAATGGTCACTGTCCAAGGGAACAGCGTAAAGGATACTCCGGTTAGTGGATCGCGCGAAAGGTAGCTCGGGCGAAATGCCACCAATGAAATTTCATTATATCTCTCGGTGCTGTCCAGAGAAAGGCGACTACAGGTCTTTAGAAGTAAAAAATGTCGTTATCTGCGTAGGGATCCTGATCAACGGGGAGCTATGAACCACAGTCAGCAAGCACGATGATGTACATCGAATTGGGCCACCAAAGATGCTCCCGTTGCAGTGAATGCTGGGCTCTGAGTACCATACACAGATGGAACGAATGCGCAGAGCATTCTATCCTTTTAATGACGCCTACACGGATAGTTCAACGGAGCTTCAGACAGGTAGCCCGGTAGCACATTGACAGTGACAGAGAATCAGGCGACGAAAACTCATATCAGGGGAGGAACAACAGCATCCAAATATCGTCCAGGGGTATTCGCGAGCACGGAAATGGTCCCTGGGCCAAGTGGGTACAAGACAAATACAAAGGTCAATGGTACGATGCCAGCGGCAGGCAACAAAACTCCTGGACTGCCTGAGCGAGAAGTGGGACCCTCGCAACGAAAAGCCCCAGAGAGTCCCGTATGAACAAAGCAAAGAGGGTGAGACAACCCAGTTCCCGAAGAGCAGACAAGACGTTGAGACCCAGGGCGATCTATACCGAATATTTACAGACGGCGCCGACCGCAGGAGTGAAAAGCCCTATAAGCCGGAAACACAAGAAGACGATGCGCCGACCACAAACGTCTTCGTAACGTGGGACAAAGACCGACTGCGAAACTTCGGAGTCGGAGTCTGGCTGAAAGGCGGAGATAGGAGGAATGCTGCAGTCGTACCCCCGGAGGCTCTCGAAGACGACGTGAGTCTACTTGCGACTGGAATACAACGCGCCCTAGAACTGACACCGTCTGAAAACAAATTGAATATCATCACGCGGTCAAAATACGCTATTAAACAACTCACGGAGGCCCTGGAGAAGAATGAAGACATGATGTGGCCGAAAATGAAGCCAAGAAACAGGAAATTTACCAAGAACGTAATCGAACAGCTAAGGTCGAGAAAGGGAGAAACGACCTTCACAAGGATGACAGGCAAAAGAAACCCAGGACTGGATGGTGCTGACAAACTAGCAGCTGAAGCAGCTGCCAACCAACAGGCAGGAGAACGCGCGGAAGTCATGCCAGAAGGGGAACGAACGAGTGCACACTTAGACGGGTTCAAATTAGCGAACGCAACCCAAAAAAGAGTGTACTCGCACCTGAAAACAATGATGAAAGTAAAGAAGCGGAAAGCAACGACTGCCAACCTAGATAGGATGAAATACGCACTAGCAGACGTCAACGGTAAGGCCCCCTCCCAGGCTGACATTTGGCGCTCGACGAGAGGAATGAAAACAAGCAAGAAGACGCAGACCTTCCGCTGGAAGAACATACATGAAGCTCACGCGACTGGGGAGTACTTTGAACGAATGGAGAATATGGCGCATCTTGCCACATGCCCGAGATGCAAGGTAACAGAGTCCATGGAGCATATCCAACTGGAATGCCAGATAGATGCAGCTGAGACAGTATGGGACACAGCTAAGAAGATATGGGAGAACACCGGAGAAACATGGCCGGAGATGACTTACGGCCTCATACTAGGCTGTGGTGCGGCAAAACCGGTAAAGCCAGGATCGAAAGAGGAAAAGAACGGTCTCAACAGGCTTTTCCAAAAACTGGTGTCAGAAGGCGCACTGCTCATCTGGAAGCTGAGAAACGAACGCCGCATGGAATTCAACGATGATGAGAGTAAGAAGCACACGAAAGACAGCATCCGATCACGATATCTCAGTGTGATCGAATCAGCATGTCGAATTGACTACGCCATGACGAGCAAAACCAGATATGGGAACAGAGCACTCCCCGACATACTAATTGTCAACACTTGGAAGAAATTACTGGACAACCAATTCGACGAGGAAGAGATGGCGCGCGCTCGTAAAGAGCAACTCGGGGTTTTAGTGGGTAAAGGACTGCGAAGGAAGCTGAACGATATTGTACAGCCCCCTCGGTAATCAGTTCGAGCCCCACACTACGACATACTCGTGTGCAGTAATGCATTTTACCCGAAACCATCTCCTTCCTCACAACGTCGCGGCTGACAGACCGAGAAAATCGGTGCTGAAGGCCACGCCAGCAAAGCTGGCAGCGCGCATCCAAAAAAAAAAAATATATAACGACGGTGTTACTCCAACGAGCAACCCCTCACTGACGTGTTCTTGAGCCTGAGTCGGGGTATGAGCGACATGATCTACGTCAACGAGAACATCTACGTGGCTTCGGTGGACGTTCCTCCGCTTGGATTGAGTGTCGGTGCCCAATGGAAGTGAACGTAACAATCGCGTTTGATGATAGTGCCGCAGTAAACTTCGCAGACCGGCGAGTCCGATTCCCATTGGTTCCATTTCCTGCTCCTACATATTCATTTTATACATCCTCCAACAGTAGATGAAAGAGCGAAGATGGTGGAGGACGCGGAACGATTTGAGAAGCAAGGTGCTGTCTTGGATCAAATAGAGCAGTGGATAAATGGATGGCAGTCATTCGGCCGCGTTGCAGAAACGACATGACGGTATGAACGTTCTAGTTTGGACCAACTACAAACTGACACGCATTCAGAACTCAGTGATTCCAGATGGGATATACATACTTGGTCAATTAGACTACAACGTCTTTGAAAACCTCTTGAAACACTTCAAAGTTACCAGGTCCGTTGCCCTTCGTACTGTATACCGCAAAAAATACTTGATGGAACCAACCCCGGAATTCGTCCTCGAGAAGAATATTCTTCATCTCGGTCGCCACGAGACGTGGCGGACATGAATACACGCCGCATCCCATTGCACCTAGTAGGCGTCGTCATATTCAGAACGCAGTCGAGCAGCACAGGATCCTCAACTAACCGAGGATGAGATACTCTTTGTGATTATGGGCCGCCATCCGATACACCAGACGTATCTTCCCTCGGAGGTCCTCTAGGACACTCGGATCGGCGAAGCCTTCTTTATCGCTTGTGAGCTTCGGTCCTCGAGGAGCTGCCACGGTTAACACGGAACAGATGATACGTTTTCGAGCGGGGAGCTCCTTGAGGTTGTGATCCAGGTCATCGCGATACACGAGGACTGCCGGCGAGTATATGCCAGCAACAGAGCCAGGGCCGGTGTTCGGCCATGGATAGTATTCTTCCTTTAGAGTGACGTATAGAGTCGAAGAATAACAAAGTGCTTCTTCCTATAAAATTGACGCATGAGCCTCACGTCGAGTGCCAGTGTTATTGGGGGCATGAGTACCTGAGTGCGGCTAAAGCTGCCGTCCCAGCCACCAGCGCGAATCACATCGCTGGCAAGATTCAATACAGCGATGTTTCCTTTCGCTGACCCAGTCGTATCCTTAGCAACGATCTTCCGAGCGAGCGTAAACGCGTCAGCATTCACTATCACCACCGTTGAAGAGGCATGTCCCGGACAGAGCTGTGCATCAAGCGTTGGCAGCTGCTTGGAAATAAACTGTGATTCGATTGACGCTCCATCAAGGGAATGTTGAGCTACTAGGGCCTCTGAACGCGAAATAGTATCTTTCGCTATCTGGTGGCGGAATTTCCATGATTGAGAGTCCCCGTTGGATGTCATAGCGGGAGTTATTGAAGATGCGTCAGCAGGATTTAAGCAGTCCGGCCAAAGCGTTGAACAATTGCGTATACTATACTTAGTGGTGACCGTGTGGCAAGGAGGACGTTACTCAAGGACCGAGGTAGATATTTTGGGCCGCTCGGACTTAGGTTCCGCTTGGTTCTTTTTGCCTCACGCCATCATTGATAAGTGTTCCGACTTCCCTTCTATGTCGGATCTTCAGAGGTCTCCTTCCTCCAATTCGACAAACCTCTGTGCGCCAGAGGTATTTGCTGTTTTCGTGTCATCAAGTTGCTTGTTTCTGACTTGGTGACAAGGATGAACACATCTTAGAGGAGGCCCGCTCGGCTGCTGGCTCTGACAGAGCTTCGCTCACATCACCAGGTGCTCCGGAATTGCGTTCTACTTCCACTTGTGATCCCCGGGGTGATGAGAATGAAGGTGTACCATCCGGCCCAGAGCAGACAAAATCAATTAATGGACCTCGTCGGCCAGCTCGAAAGGAGACTTTCTTTGGTATACCGCAGTCTACTGGTGTACCTGCAAACTTTACTCCGAGTACGTTGACATTGGTCCTGCCTAACGTTCACATTTAATAATTTTGGCGATAGACTACGACGACAATTACGAGACACGCTTCCCTCCAGATCCTATATATGAGGAAGCCTCGGAAAATGCTCGCGTATTTCGCGTGTACATGGAGGAGTCTGCCAAATATGACGCCTACATGACAGACGAAGCACGAGAAGGACTGGACGTGCTGCTGGTCTTCGTAAGTTCTCCAGACAACGACATAACTTCGTCTCAAGCCATACTACACAGGCTGGTCTCTTCTCCGCAGTGCTCACGACGTTCGTCGCACAGACCTCGCAATCTCTAATGCCCGATCGAGCGACTGAATCCACTTTGCTCTTACGCGAAATCGCCGCACTTCAGCGCGCCCAAATCAACGGGACATCCATTGATTCTATTCCCCACACGCCTGCGGATTTCGTTCCCTCCTCAATCGATGTCTGGGTGAACGGACTCTGGTTCACGAGTCTGACGTTGAGCCTCGCCTCCGCGCTCTTTGCCGTGCTCATCAAGCAATGGCTTCGCCAATACATGTCACTCACGTCCGGAACACCGCGGCGACGAACCCTCTTCCATCATTTCCGCTTCATGGGCCTCCAGAAGTGGCATGTCCGAACACTCATCGGCATCCTCCCCGTGTTATTACACCTTTCATTGGCTGTATTCTTTGTCGGTCTCACACTTTTCCTTGTTCCCCTTCGCCGTTCTATTGCCGGCATCGTAGGGAGTACGAGTGCCCTTGTATTTCTTGCCTATATAGGCACGGCGGTCTGGCCATTGTTCCAGCAGCAGTGTCCGTATCACAGCCCTCTTACCGACATTCTCCATGGCCTCCTCGTACGCATGGACTTAGTGCAGCTCCGTCCGATGTATATAATGATGGACGATCTAGTACCTGCTTTGGGGTGGCTCCTCAGCATGTCATCGAATCCGGGTGTACATCATGTCGTCGCGCAAGCCGTTGGTGGGCTTCTCCGTAAATCATCATTGATAGACAGCCTTGTAAACCTTCTTCACGAGGAAAAGTATGGTCTATCTTTCAATCATGCCTGGCATGAGATGTTTGATGCTTCCTTCTCCCGATCACTCAGTGGCGCTTGCATTATTCCCGAAAACGTAGACTTGCTGGAGCGATTATTCCGGAGCGCACTTCATATCGGAGATTCCACCTCGTTCAGTTGGATATTGTCCAACTCGGATGTATGCGCAGCTATCCAATCTTTTCCGGCGCCAACTTTGCAATGGGAATCAGCGGCAACCGCGCTCCTCTGGCATCATGGCGCCGTCACCAACGAGGGCAATTTCGAAGACGCTGCTCTCGCTCAGAAGGCCCGCGCAGTGGTATCTCGTCTCATTTTGGACCCGCGCGAGAAGGAAACACTACTACCACCTATTGTGTGGGGGGATCTCCTTGCAGCAGCCTCCTCATGCCCCGGCATACTGCTCCCTGATCTATCGGATCGCGGCTCCAACTTGAACCAGATGATGATTGACGAGCTGACAAACCGTGTAAGCGCGAGGTTGGGCCCTCCAGTTATGTACGACGATACATGCCCAGTCTCATTCAGCAATGCGCTTGGTGCCAACGAGAACTTTATCTGGTTTCTACTCTCACCCTTCGACCCGTACAAGGAGAGTCCGTTGGATTCTAAAAAGGTACAACGGCTTCTTTCCCTCGTGTACGCCATTGTTTCGCGTGTACTCTTCGACGTGACACATGAACTCTTCGTCGGAACTTGCAAAGAGCTCATCTGCGAATTACAAGCAGGGTTTGTTACGCTCAACGACCAGGCAGCAATATGTTTCGCCGCGGACGCACTCTTACAGGAGAGGATCGCACTTCAAGGCGATTTCGGGACAAATGCGGTTCTACTCCCATCTCTGATATTTCTCCATTGCTGGAAACCGGACATCTCATTGCGGAGCGCAAGAAAAGACGTCCTTCTCGATCTAATCGAAGTCGACATACTCAATATTCTCCATGAAATCAAAGATTGGCTGTGGAGTTATACCGTGCCGGTAGTATCTCTCGTTGCTTCCCTCATCCGCACCAGCTTCGAGTCGCGGACGGGTCCGGAAGAGGACTCGCGGTGGCTCGAGTACCTTTCCTTGCCCGAGAACAGTGCTACTATTGTGGCTTTGTTCACATTCCAGGGGGCTACGGACACCCTCGCGAGTGTGGAGCGGGTCAGAGATGACCTTGTGCTCTTCTTTTCTTCGCAGTCACCGGACTGTGATACCTTGCAACAGTGCAAGACGTCATTGGAAGCGCATTTAGAGGATTTTGTGCCTCCGCGATGGTGGGATGCGTATGGGCCTAATATGAAAGAAGCTAGGAAGGTTATAGATGAGCTTCTTGCTCACCAACAGGTCAGACTTTTTTTTTTGTGTCTTTGGTGTGGACTAACTTTGTCCGGAAAGTCACCTAAACCGGCGAACCCGCTTAGTCGCTTTGTTCGACGCTCTAAGAAGAGCATGGCGGATCCCGAGGCGAGTTGCCCTCAGCTCGAGCCTTCACCCCCGAATACGACCAGCACGTCCGTCAGTTGAAGTAGCTGTCTGTAGCTTTCAGACAACATGAATACTGAGTATGTAACCATCAGATACTGTGTCGTCAAAGGTCGTAGCCTAAGAACGAGCCCGCGTGCGATGGGACTCACGAAACCGTCATTTTTACTACACCTGCGCCTCACGATCCGCGAGCGGTACTACAATACTAGCCGAAAAAATACACGAGTCTCGAACCGCGCTGTTCCAGACAACATACGCCCACGTCAACTTTTCCATGCTCATACTTGTCGATATGGAAGATTTTCTGGACTTGTGTGCCTATGGCAATGAATGTACGACCAAGCTGTTCGACGAGCTTCTCCGGCAGTGTACCGCAGTGGCATCAGAGTGAATCATTGTATCGTCCTTTAGCGGTTCATCAGTCAAGGATTCACGGAGCACTTTCACACCCTATCGCGCGGCTTAGCGCTCAATTATTCGCTTGTACGCCTTGGAATGCCTACCGAGACGTTCATCTCCAGCAATGGTTTGGTCCGTTTGGATGTC
Source organism: Hymenopellis raphanipes (assembly GCA_003314085.1). Lineage (NCBI taxonomy): Eukaryota > Fungi > Basidiomycota > Agaricomycetes > Agaricales > Physalacriaceae > Hymenopellis > Hymenopellis raphanipes. The sequence continues at coordinate 15,264 of QLPD01008101.1, read as the reverse complement.
CTTGGATTTGAGGGCATCCACCGGACAGTCTTTCTAAAATTTATTCAGCGAGTCCTGGAATGTGTTCGATCTCGATAGCCTTTCCCTTATTTTGACGACGCCAAGTGGTAGAACACAGCAGGCAAGTAGTCGAGAAACACCGGAGCCAGGGCGGATGTGAGGACAAACATTCCATCTGCTCCCAATTCGCCGTCTTTCGCGCGACAGAGGCTGCTCGGAAAGAAACTGCGATTCAATTGACGCTACCGGGCCTCTAACCGAGATCGGATGGTGTCTGGAGAGCAATTATTAGGAATTGGAGTTGCAGCTATGCATAATGTAGCGTGTCGGTCGCTAGAAACGATGTCATGGCGGGAGACGTGAACAGATGATTGAGTTTTTATTCAAAGTACATGCGCGAAATGTGTCTTCCACGAGTAGTTAATCGGAGGCGTTAAATAATCATCGTTCCGGTGCGTCTCGTAACGTATAAAAGTCGTCAGAGCTGCCGTCGTATCCAACTAGCAAACCTGTATTTAATTAACCCAATCTTGTACACAGTGACTCTGAGAGAGAACTCGCCATCATTGTGCCTCTGGCCTCATACGCTGACTCAAGTCCTCGAGACCACCCAAGTTCCCATTCCCGAGCCCGCGGTACGGCGTCCTGCGGTAAGCGCCCTCGGGATTCGTTGTGAATCTGCTTCAAATACTAGAGTGCTTTGCATGGACAACGACTCTGTTGTCCGAGTGTCAGTGCCAATGCAGTAAGAGACGAATAGAGACGCACGCTATTTGCACCGTCGTCCGACCCGTCGGGGCGGTACTCAAGGACCGAGGTAGATACTGAGCGGAATGATCGCCACCGCGTCTGACTCTAACCACCACAGAACCACCATGTCAACAAGATGATGCTCAACGAGGACTAACGAGCTCACCTCGGAGCTTGAAGGTACTGCTCTCTATAATAAAAGTCAATAACTAAGGTAAGACTCATCGCGTTTTTCGGTTGAAATTCAAGCCTTACATTCTTTTAGAAAATGTTGCAGCCCTAAACGCGCCGCTTAATGTGGGGACGCAAGTCGACGACCACCAAACGTCGTAGAAATTAGTTGGAGGGAAGACTGGGGGACAAGTCCGAAGCTTCGTCTGGAGCCCAACTCCAAGTATGGTCGCGTTTTCTCCCTCCAATTTCCCCAGTATTCATGATAGCCTATTTTCAGATTTTTTGGAATACTGTAGTTCTTCGATTAGAAGTTCGTCACGCATCACGGCGGATCAGCGAACCGAACTTATTTTGCGTGACGTCACGGTCAAATTTTCGGCGCCGAACTTGGATCGTGACATGCCAAGTGTGGCGCAATTTTCCAAAAATGAACAAAAAAATCTCAAAAAATTTCAGACACTTGTTTTGAGTGGTTTTACTATTTCAGAAGGCAAAAATCTTAATATAAAAGCTTTATTACGAGTCAGGGGAGGGAGAGAGCGAACTATGGGGGGCCAATGTCACGGTCCGCCAGAGTCGGCGAACTTGTCATAAACGAGTGACAGTCACGTGACCCCAAGTGATCGAACTTGTAATCGAAAAACTACAGTACTGCATTACCGGGTTATGTGCTGTTCATCCCGTCACAATTGGATATGACCTTTACATGAACTCGCCATTCTTCTTCTCAGAGGTTTATGTTAAAGCCCCGGACAGTTGAACCGCGCGTGCCCGAATGCCAACGAGAGAGAGCCGCTATGCCACCGAACGTCTTTGATGAAAGTGATGCCCCGCCGCGAAACGGTCACTACCTCTTTCATTGTTGTATGTCTTTGCCCTTCACATGGTTAGGGAGGACATGCCAGAGCCTGATTTGCCCAAGCGACCTAATTTAGGTTTTCCTGGCATCTGAGACAGTGAACATAGGCTGAGGTAGTGAACAGCAGCCGATGGACAGTAAGTCCTTTCTCTCGGAATCACAGCCACACCCACGGGACAGCAGTGTTTTGGGGCCACTTGTCTCCAAAGTTCGACCGAGGCTGGGTTCTTAATACAATCATTGATGCCTCCGACCCGCTGTCCTCGGCTCTTATCATCACCGTTGAAGATGCCAACAGCCAGATGCCAAAAACGAGTCGGGATGCCGTTATACACTGCATTTCGTTCTCTTTCCCTCCCACCATCACCCAGCTTGCTTCAGCAGCGCGCGACTTCGCTCCTATGTCAAATCTTCAGAGGTCTACTTCCCCCACCAATTCGACAAACCTCGGTGTCCCAGAGGTATTCGCTGCTTTCGTATCTTCCAAGTTGCGTAATTGCTGACTTGGTGACAAGGATGAAGGAATCTTAGAGGAGGACCACTCGGCTGGTGGCTCTGACGGACCCGCCCACTCAAGCATGTCTACGCCCGAGGGAATCGACAACCAGAACGAGGCGCACCCACAACAGACCAGCACTTCGCACCATAATGTACCTCGCCGACCAGCTCCAAGGGAAACGTTCTTTGGCATACCACAGCCTTCTGGCGCACCCCCAAACTTTCATCCAAGTACGTTTTCCATTCGTGCCGAGTGATTACATTCAATAATTTTGGTGACAGGCTACGACGACGACAATTACGAGACCCGTTTCCCTCCGGACCCTATATATCAGGAGGCCTCACCAAATGCTCGCGTATATCGCGTGTACATGGAGGAGTCTGCCAAGTATGATGCCTACATGACAGATGAAGCACGGGAGGGACTAGACGTGAACCTGATTTTCGTAAGTTCTTGCGCAATAACTGAATTGAATGATATTGTCTCAAGCCATTCTACATAGGCCGGTCTCTTCTCTGCAGTTCTCACTACATTCGTTGCACAGACATCGCAGTCCTTGCAACCCGATCGGGCGACTGAGACGACTTTGCTTTTGCGCGAAGTTGCCTCCCTTCAGCGTGCCCAGATTAACGGGACCTCCATTGATTCCATCCCCTCCACACCAGCAGATTTTACTCCCTCCGCCATCGACGTCTGGGTCAATGGACTCTGGTTCACGAGTTTGACGTTGAGCCTCGCCTCCGCGCTCTTTGCTGTGCTCATCAAGCAGTGGATTCGCCATTACATGTCATTCGTTTCTGGAACAGCAAAGGAACGCAGCCTGATCCGCCAGTATCGGTTTATGGGTCTCCAGAAGTGGCATGTTCCTACGCTCATCGGCATCCTTCCTGTTCTAATGCATATTTCCTTGGCCTTATTCTTTGCCGGTCTCACACTTTTCCTTGTTCCCCTTCGCCACTCCATTGCCGGCATTGTAGGGAGTCTGAGCACTCTTATCTTTGTTGCCTATGTAGCTACTGCAGCCTGGCCATTGTTCCGCATTCAATGTCCTTATCACACCCCGCTCAGTACCATCATCCATGACATTACTTCCACGCTCCGCAAGTACATGCTTGGGTGGCATTGGGAATATGTATCCTTGAAAGAGCAGGAGCATGACACAGCCCGGTCAAGTGATGCTCTTGTGGCAAATGCCTTCGAGTGGCTCATCAGCATGTCATCGCATCCCAGTGTACATCGTGTCGTCGTGCAAGCTGTGGGCGCGCTTCGTAAATCATCATCAATGGAGAAACTTCTAGATAATGGGACATTCCGATTTGCCTGCACTGCCATGTTTGCTGGTTGCATCTCTCCATCACCCGATGGCCCTTGCATTCTTCCTGAAAAGGTAGACTTGCTGGAACGATTATTCCGAAGTGCACTTCATCTCCGACAATCCGTGTTGTTGGATTGGATACTGTATAGATCGGATGTGCGCACAGCTATCCAATCCTTTCATGCGCCAACTTTACAATGGGAGTCAGCGGCAACTGCATTCCTATTGCATGATTGTGTTGTCACCGATGAGTGCTGCTTTAAAGACACTGCTCTCGCTCAGAAGGCCTGCACAGTGGTAGATCGATTCATCTTGGACTCGTATGAGAAGGAAACAAGACTACCACCTATTGTGTGGGAGGATCTCCTTGCAGCAGCCTCCTCATGCCCCAGCACAGTGCTTCCTGGTCAGTTGGATCCGATCTTGAACAAGATAATTGCCGATGAGCTGGCACACCGTGTATGTCATGGATGGGGGCCTTCAGATTCGTACAATGATGCATACCCAATCTCATTCAAATACGCACTTCATGGAAATGAGGACTTTGTCTGGTCTCTTCTCTTGCCTTTCGACAAACACCAGATGAATGTATTGGATTCTGAAAAGGTGCAACAGCTTCTTTCCCTCATATATGCCATTGTTTCACATGGACCATGTGGAGTCAGCCATGATATCTTCTTTGGAACTTGCAAGGAGCTTGTCTGCGAATCACAAGCAGGGTCTGTTACTCTCAATGGCCAGGAAGCAGTGTGTGGCGCAATGGATGCACTCTTGCAGGAGAGGATCACATTTCAAGACAATTTCGGGCCTCACGCAGTTCTTCTCCCATCTCTGCTATTTCTTCATTGCTGGAAACCACATATCAGCTCTCACACTACAAGAAATGCCGTCTTGCTCGCTCTTATCAAGCTAGACATGTTCGACACACTCAAAAAAGTGGGGGACATTGGCGAATGGCTCTGGAGTAATAGATCTATTCAGCGGAGCGCAAACAATACTGCACCAGTTGCCTCTCTCGTTACTTCTATCATTCGAAGGAGCTTCACATTGCGGACGGGTCCTGGATCTCAACCAGAGGACTCGCAGTGGCTGGAATACCTTTCCTTGCCTGAGAACAGCACTACTATTGTGGCTATATTCACATTCCAGGGGAATACGGACACCCCCGCAAGTATGGCGCAAGTCAGAGATGACCTTCTGTTTTTCTTCTCTTCACAGTCATTAGACTGCCATACCTTGGAAAATTGCAAGTCATCATTGGATGGGCATTTAGAGCATTTTGTGCCGTGGAGATGGCAGGATGCATATAGGCCTAATATGAAGGAGGCCAAGAAGGTTATTAATGAGCTCATTTCTAAACAGGTCAGGTAGTTTTTCAGGCTTTGGGTCTGTACTAACTTTGTATCTACGAGCAGTCCCCTAAACCCGCAAACCCACTCCGTCGCCTTCCTCGACGCTCTAGGAGGAACCCGGATCCCGAGGCGAGCTACTCTCAAGTCGAGCTGCTTTCACTCTCGAATACAACCAATACGTCCTCCAGTTGAAGTAGCTGGCTGTAGAGTTTACTATTTCAGACAACAGAATTCATCTTTGTACTTGTACCGAGGAAGGTATCGTCGGGTAGTTGCGTTCGCTTGTACAGAGTAGGAGGAGCGTCCTATTTGGGTCTTGCCATAGTAATCGATGATATTCTCGCTACTGCTGGGCTCACCATTCACCACCTGTGAGCGGTACATACTAGACGAAGAATGCAAGAGTCGCGAACCACGCTAGTCTCAAAGAACATACTCTAACGTCCATGATCTCCGTCTTCGTAGCTTTGCCATGCTCATCCTTGTCGACATGGAAGATTCTCTGGATATGCGTGTCTATGGCAATGACCTCTTCTGTACGTACGTCATGAAATGCCCACCAAGACGTCCATCTCCGATAATAATTGGATGTTGTCGAATTCAAGGGCATCTGTCAGACCGTCTTTCCTGCGATTTTCCGCTGTCCATTCGGCGAGTTCGGTCCCTTCCCCCATTCACTGAGACGGCGCGAACTTGATAGAAAACGGTAAACCGAACCACGGCTCACGTCGAGAACGCTGGAGCCAGGGTGAACCGGATATGATAAGAGGTGCTCAATGACATGGGCATGCTACGTCGACGAACACAAGAGCTTGGGACGAAGCAGACGCTCAGCGCACTACATGTAGAGCACTGATTGTGACGCCGTGGCCGGATACTCTGAGAAGGTAGTTGAAGACCGTGAATTCAGAGGCGAAAGACTACTTACGACGAGTGGCCCCCGTGGTTTCTTGAGTGTCACGGCCAGGAAGTATTCCTTGCACAGCGCCGTTAATTTCAACGCTCACCGCTACAAGCCGTGGTACAAATGTTTTTTCGAGGGTGTTTCGTTGTGAGGACAAACACCTCGTATTCCACGCGGCCCAAATCCATCCTCTCGCGTCAACGCATTATTAGACATCTTCCGGGCTCGATTCCGCCCTTATTCTTGCTCGGCGAGCGAACAAACGCCGGCTCTTCATCGACCATGATGGAACCAACGGCGACGGTTTCGAGTTTGGAGTCAACAGGGGAGGGCGTTGAATGATTCAGTAACTTTAAGCCAAACGACGCTTCTCCTCTACGGACGAATCCGTAGAACTGGAAACGAGTTGATAGTAATGCGCTGGGTGCTGACTATAGGTTCATCTACAGAACGTTCAGAAACACAAGTGCGTTGGCCGGGGATGGACGTACCGTAACTACATTGGCAAAGACGGCGTTAATTCAGCATAGATCAAATCCTCTCCAGCAATCTCCTAAGCTAGCAAGAGTTCTCGTGTCCTTGCGCAAAGGCATGCAGGACAACCGACTGCACCTACGGCGCCGAGGAAAAGACGTTTACGTCCATAAGAACGTTCAACAGTGGATAGTCGTCCCGACTGAGGATGTTATATTCCAACATTCCAACCCGGCAGGTGCGGCCGGAGAAAGCTCAAGACGAGATTTGAAGAGGAAAATTGCTGAGCTAGCGACGCGGCTCACGGAGAGTATGGACATGGAGGGTATGGCAGCACAGAACGCCTCCAAGTCGAAGAGGATAAAGTCGAGTTCAAAGAACTCTGCATAAAGCGCGGATGCGAGGAAAATGGGAAAACAGGGCGGATACACACAGTGGCGGCCGTAGACTGGGGCGCAGAGAATCGGCTTAGGAAGATCCTTTCGTGATGGTGCCTTTCGCTGCCTTGCAGCGAAATTTCCAAGGATCAACGTCGCCGCTGGGTGCTATGTCGGATGAGAAGTGGCGAAGAAGGAAGGTCATGAGGGGAGCTGTCGAAAATAAATCTTCTATGCGATGTACAAGCGCGAGACATGTCTTCCACAAAGAGCCCGACGGGAAATATCAGGGAGTCGTCTAGTAATCGTCTGGTTCTAAGAGGCATTTAGTGGATATACGCTTGGCCTCTCTGCGCAATTAAATGGAGGACTGGCCATGAGGGGTATAAAAGGCGTCGACTCTGTCGTCGTCGTCTCCAGCCAGCAAAGCCACACCAGAATCAGCGAGCAATCATATACGCCGTTCATGCGTACCATTGCTGTCCGTCGTGCCCCTCGCTGACTCCAGCCATCTAGACCACCCAAGTCTCCATGCTTGTCGATGTCGGGATTCTTTGTCAATCTGCTTCAGGTGGTCTTGCGCGTCCGGAGAGTGCAAATGCAATGACTGCGCCACGCTTATAATGTACGTGCTTAACGTGGACAATGCCTCTGCTGTCCGAGGGTCAGAACCAGTGTAATAAGAGAGAAATAGAGACGTACGCTGACATCGTCGTCGTCGTCGAGGCTTCGTGGCTCCCCCAACGCCGCGTCGGCGCGTCGCGGTAACAAGAGAGTTACTTGCGGACCGAGGTGGTCATTTGGTACCTGACGATCGCCGCCGCCTTCATTCTCACCACCACGTTCACAAGACAACGATGCTCAACAAAGAGACTAAGACGCTCATAGCACATCATTTCACTATCGAAAATTGAGGCTCATAAAGCGGGTAACTCGTTGATCGACTGTCATCGGGTGGCTGGAGCCTAACTCATAACGTACATAGAGGATAATTCGACGCGTCGAAAGCCCGCCAAACTCTCCTAAAATCGAAAGACTAGAATACTTGGAGGTGGGGCTCTACTCAAAGTATGGTTGCATTTCTACCTATTTCCGTATGACCTATACAGACTCATTTTACACTTAGGACGCCAGCAAGGCTTCACCTAATGCCGAGAGGCCCATAACAAGTGGAGCGCCACGGAACTAATTAGTCACGCCGCCTACTTACCGGAGCCAACACCACCCCCTTATCTTTCGCTTTAACGAACCGCGTCTCTTAACCCCCCCCCACCCAACATGGACACGAGCCAACATGTCGATAAGAGTTCCCAAGGAACGCGTGAAGCAACTCGGAAACGTGAAATATGAAGGTAAGTTCTTTTAACGCGGCTATCGCAAGTCAGCTTCCGATTCCTTGGCCGCAGAGCGCCAAATATCAGGAAGTCTGCAACCCAGGCGGCTAAGGACAGCATCTAAGGAACCTTACAGGCGGTCGCAAAATGTCGGAAAGCTTGCGGGCTTTGTCCAAGAACTTCCTATCGAAGTGGTATTCAGCGTGAGCTACCCGTGTTTCCTGTCAACAAGCTGCATTTACGATCTAATCTATCCAGATCCTTGAACTTTTAGATCCACTACGCTCATATACATATCTCGCGCGAATCGGCAATTCCGAAATATACTTCTCTGGAGGTATTACCTCTGGAAAGCTGCTCGACAAACCGCTGGTCTCCTCGCTTTATGTACTACTAATGTCAGCCGGAGCGGCAGTATGTCCTACTCATGTTCGACAAGAACTATCATGTAAGACATTTAACAGTAGTTTTCATTAAAGTTGACAACTCGACAGGATTGCTCAAAGCCAAACGTTCAGGAAATCGACTTGCTCTCAAGATCTCATGTGCTAAGCTGTCCGCTGCTTGTCGTCGTGCTGTCAGTTTTGATTTTTTTCACGTCTCTATCAACTGCTCATCGAAGGTAGCCAGCTCTCATTTTCTCAATACCGCAACCTTAGAAGCTCGCTTCGTCCTAAGGCGATTGACTGTGCGAAACGCCATTATGATAAACCCCATCATGGTTCGTTCAAGATTTTATCAGTATCACTCCTTTATCAACATCGGACAGGCTTCGACATTCCCCACGGTGATAAAATCTCTAAGCGACTTCATATGATGAAGCTCTCCGTGGTCAAGAAATCGTTAAGGAACGTAATCGTCTTCGAGAGCAAATTGCGATAGACGCCGTCAAAATTGATATGTAGTTTCAGACTCGAGCCATGGAGAAAAGCGAAAAGTACTCCACGCTCCGGAAGTCGCGTGAAGCTGGCGTCGAGGAACGTCTGTTGGCGATGGGGTGGACTGACTCGAAATGAGTGAACTTTGGCGCTTAGTGCTAATTTGTTCTGATGGATTACTAAGTCTTGGAGAGCGCAACGTATGGACTTCTCACAAGGCCGTCAACCAACCTCGGCCGTTAACAAGTGAGTCTCGCTTGGTCGCCTGTTGATGTCACTAATCTCCTTCAGTGTGGAATAGTATAAAGGACCGTCTGACAACGGACCTGAGCATCGCTCGCGTTGAGCTCCGAAACCCGCTGCGTCGTGGCGGTATGGAGGTATCGCTGCTTCCAGTTACGGGAAGGCGGCGCAAATCCAGCTCGGTTCCCCTCTTACATCACGTTCCTGTCGTTTCCCTGCGTGGAGCCGTTTTGGCAAGAAAGTACGGACCCACCACCCGACGTACATCTACGATCTTCCGCCGTGGGACAAGGAGAAGTGGGTAGCGGCTCTGCCCGCCATACACGAGGCGGTCCGTGAGTACCAAGAAGAGATGCAGCTCGTGGAGTCCACGGCTGCCTGGCTTATGGCAGACTGCGTATACCACCCTCAACTGTTATATCCGTCGGGTGACCGGAGGTCCCTGTTTTGCTGAGACTCAATTCGAATAGGAGCATCAAGCTCACTTGGGGGCGCGATATCGGACGGCCATGAAGATGATGATAAACAGTTCAAAGCTGACCTTTTCAATGTAGTGTGTTTCTCACGACAAGCGTGCGTTGAAGGTTGGGGATTGACTGGCATTTCTGAAAATGAATATGTACTGTACGGTAGCACTTTTGTATATAGTACTTTGTACTTATAACAAACTTCATTCACTTTTCGAGGAGCTGCCGAGGTTGAGAAATAGAGCACTGTAACATTTCGGTCAGTAAAAGCATTCTGAAATAGAATTGATATACGCACAACAGTAAAATGACCAGGGACGTCCTTTCGACACCATTCCGCGTCTCATGGCGCCTGGGGAAGTCGTTCCAGCGCCCGATGAACCAATCGAATCGACGGCCCAAGAGGCGCAAGTCGCCCTTGCTCGATATGCCCAGTCTTTCCCGCCTCGCTGAACATCCGAATAACCGTACTTTCGACGACCGCAATAAACCTAGAAGGACCTTCAACTAGCAGGACGTCCGGGAATCGCGTCCAAGTCAAAGGACGTCGTTGTATAAATACAAGTCGTGAATGACATTGGCGACCACGGTGGAGAGAGCTCCGCGACAAACATGATGGGATCCAGTCGGCAAGTGACGACACTGTTAGAGATGTCGAGTGATTTGAAGGTTTCGCGTGTGTTCGCGAAAGGTTAAGGTTCGATTGCCTTGAGAACTTAGTTTAGGCAAATGTAATGTCGCGCGTGTTGTACTGTGAATGAAAATAGTATTGCTAGATCTATTGCTAGCGGGAGGACAGTACAAGAGTGTAAAAACAGATAATCGGAATATGTGTCTAGTTGTGCGCAGGTAAAAAGGGTCAGTCAAAATGTAACTACCAGTAGCTACTTAAATACATAGAATGTCCGCAGTAATTCGAGTCATAGCCAGGTCAGTGACTCAATTGAGTGAGTCAATGTAGAGTCCTCGAGCCTATGCCCGCAGACCCTGCCAATCCGAATATCCATAACACTGCCCCCCGTGCATGGAATCACGAAAATGAGTGAATTACCACGCGTTCGATTGATCATATCGTGCCACATAGTTGTCATTGTCAATGCCTCGTCGACCGAAAGGAGCAAGGGAAAGGACAACGGCGTCATCCGACGTGTTCGTGTAGATAGACGCCCGAGACACGACTGAGGATGATCCTGAATTGTCAGAGGCATAGTCGGAGGAGTAATCGGATGAGTAGGACAAGGGATAATCGACGTCGGCGTCATACGCATCGCCGAAGTAGTCCTCGTCATCAGAGTCGGTGGCAAATATAGCGGAACGCGGTGGTATGTTCTCATCAAGGCGGAGTAACATTTCCAGTTGACCCGTAAGGCCTAATGGGGACAACATTTGCTGCTCCGAAGACAACTGCAGAGCTATGGACAATGTTCAGAAGAGAGTGACGATTAAACTTGTTTGCTTACCAGTGTCGATATCCAACTGTTCAACATCTGATACGTGGTTCCAGGAGAGCGGCGTGTCTGGTCTGTCGAACGCCAATCCTCTTTCGAATCGTCTCACGAAGTCTTCTTCTTCGTAGTTGACCAATTCGTCGTCGAAAGAGTAGCTGACATCTGGGTGGTAATAGCAGGGATCATGAGTGTCCAAGTCGTGTTCTGAGAAAGCTGCATGGGCCTCCACGGACCAAGCATCTGTGAACACATGAGTAACCGAATGTTAAGATAAACGATTTATTTACCCTCGTCAAAGATTTCGTTCGGTAAACTTTCCACAACGCTCTCTGGTTCCGAGTCGTACGGGTCGGGATTGTCGTCGTGCTCGGCGGTGACGATAAGCGACTCCTTTTCCCAAAAGAACCGTGATGGTTCGACCTCAGCTCTCCATCCGTATTGATCCTTGAGTTCGTCTACGGAGATGCCACGCATTTCCGCTTCCAAAGCGAGGAAACTTGGCGCGGCGTTCGCTAGGAACTCGAACGTGGTCCAGCCATCGCAAGCTCCGTAATCCCATAGATGGGCGAGCCCTTCGTCGATGGAGATCTTGACCATGGCTCCAAGAGTGGAAGCAAGTCGTCCCAAGTACAGCTGTACTGTTCTTCCGTGGGCAAGGGCTTCAGCTTGGGTAGCCCACGTCATAGAGTGAAAGGCTGGGATATAAGTGATGCAACGGTGTAACTGCTCGATGTGTTAGATGCGAAAATGTTAGTCAAGTACAGAGTGAACGTACGGTTTGGCAGAGAAGACTGTCATCTGCGCCGAACTCTAGAATTTCTAGCATTAACGCATCCGGTAGCTGAGGAGACATAAGCTCCGTTCCCAAGACATTGTTGAAACCATAGTAAATCGCGTCGCCTACTCAGTATTCGTTAAAGATGCTTTGATGAATAGCATATGCTTACGGAGGACAAGATAAGCCGTTAGCGCTCGTAGTCGTAGGTCTTCGTCCATGATGAACCGACCATCCGAAAGCTTTACAACGTTGTTGGTTGAGACAGTAAAGAATCCGGGAACGACAAGGGTTTGAAGAAGGAGAAGAAGTGACGCGGTTTGCAACGCGTTGAGCAGAGAGTGAAGCGGATCCGACGGGTTCAAGGCAATCTGTACCAGTCGAATCGCTTCAGGGATAGGATGAGCAGGAGTGGGAGTTCGTTGAGACATGGGGATTGAATGAGCCTTTTGCTCGCCTTTTAATCTCTTGCTAGGCGGCACAGTTGGAATGGAGTCGGACGAGGCCGAATTCTTGCATGATGAGTCAAATGTCGAAAGGAAATGTGGAAATGAATTTTGACGCGTGCTGCGACGCGTGTTGCGTGTGACGAGAAAAACGTGTTGGGAGTAGGAAGTCAAGGAAGGTATGTGCTGCTTTGGTCATTCCAATTTTGGACGAGCTGATTCAAACCGTTCGGTTCGAGCTCGAACTTCTTGCGCCGCGAAATTCGATAATATTCGAGTAATAAAATAAAGGATCTGAAGTCCCAGACCTGCTGGGTTAAGTTAAAGACAGAAGTGGTCTGCCAAAGGCGTAGTCCGACTTACATAATCAGTTCGGTCCAAACGCCGATCGCGCTTGCTTCCATACCGCCAGGATCTCTGGCGCGTTCTTGAGTTCCTTTTCCGTTTTCCACCTGTCTTGGCTAGGGTCCTGGTCCTTCCAACGGACCTTGTACTTCTTGACTCGTCGATTCTTGCCCTTGCCGCGGAACATTCGTTCAGCAACGATTCGGTCAATCTCGGTTTCTTCCTCAAGACGGTCAAGATCCTCAGGATTGAAGCTTTTCGTAGGACGACTCCCGAATGCAGGTGGTGATTGGTTATATTTCTCGAGGTGCGCTATATTTATGACGGGGTGTATCCGACTATCCGCTGGCATTCGTAGCTGATATGTGACAGGACTTAATTTCCTGACGATTTCGAACGGTCCGTCATACTTGAGGAGCAACTTCTTCCCGCGTCCTTTTTCTTCTTTCTTGAGAAGCTCAAGACTGTGTGGGTTCAGCACGACAAAATCTCCTTCTTCGTACTCGGTAAGTAATCTGCCGTTGTTATACGCCTTTTCCTGGAATGCTCTACTGAGTATTAACGCGTCTTTAGCGCGATTTCGAGCCGCTTCGAACTGTTCAATCATGTCAACGGCTGCGTCTTCCTCGTGCGCGAGATGAACTTTGTCCTGTCTGCCCCCCTCTGTCACCGAGTCGCCGATTTCTCGTGGGATATAATCCGGATCACTCAAAATGGCGGCTTCGGTTACAGGGCTGTATCCGTAGAGCAAGAACGACGGTGAGTAGCCTGTACTCGAATGCGGCGTCGTATTGTATGATAACGCCAATTTATCTAACCATTGGTCCCAGTCATTCCTTGTAGGACCAACGTACGCGCGTAGTGCGATCTCGAGACCTTGATTCATGATCTCTGATTGACCATCTGCTTGTGGGTGATGGGACGTCGTTAGAGCGCGTTTCATGCCTGCTAATTCACATACCTCTTTCCAGAACATATTCCTCCAGCGTGTGTCGCGGTCGGTGATCACCTGCTTTGGTATCCCGTACCTGCAAATAATTTCTTTTACGAAAATCTCCGCTGTTTCCCTGGAGTCTATTTTGGTGGAACAGGGTATAAATAGGGCAAACTTGGTAAGTTTGTCTACCATGACTAGAATATTGTCGTACTTCTCTGACGAGACTGGTAGTTCGGGTATAAAGTCCATGGTTACGACTTCGAAGGGTTTCGTCGGAATCGGGATTGGCTGCAGGAGTCCAATAGGTGCGTGACGACGCGGCTTGATCTTTTGGCAGATATCGCATGTACTGACATAGCGTTTCAGGTCTCGCGCCATTCCGGCCCAGTAGTGCGTGCTCGCGAGTCGGTTATAACATCGATGATATCCAGCATGAGCCGACTCAGTCGCCGAGTCATGTACCAGACTCATGACTTCGAGACGCAACGATTTTGGAACACATAGACGGTTGTTACCATTCGCATCCTCGAAATAGACTAAGCCGTTATCGGTGTACCAATACTGCGGGAATCGTGCATTCGAATGATGCTTGGGATCTTGGTTTGATTGAATGACTTCCTTAAAGTATGCATCTTCAAGGTACGCATTTCTCCAGCGCTCGATTTCATCTTCAATCATGCTGACCTGTACGTTGTAGGATTGACTAGAGCATACGGTTAACGTTCGTCCGCAGGGATTCTCGACTTCGCACTCTTCAGACTCTTCGAGTGCAAATAGTTCCGGACTTGAACTTTCAACGTACTGTGTTGCCACGGTGAGTAATTTCTCCTCGAAGCGGTCACCTAATTCTGTATACATGTCCTTCAGAACATCCTCGCTTTTCCGCGTCAGGTCCACGGATAAAGACACATCTGACTTCGGACCTGATTCTGGCGGAAGATTTCTGCGTAGACGTGAAATAGGATCGACGTTGGAATGCACGCGACCGGCTCGATGGACGATATGCAGATTCGGAAATGCAGCATACACAGTTCCCCAGGTGAGTAGTCGTCTGTTAACATTTTGGAATGTCCGACTCCATGTTAACGCGGCATGATCAGTTACCGCTAAGATAGTCTCGCCCTCAATAAACGGTTGGAATTTGATCAACGCTTCTTTGAGCGCAAGAGCTTCTCTTTCGGTCGGCGAGTAGTTCCTTTCGGGAGACTTCAAGACTCGCGACCAGTAACAAATTACTCGCTCTACGAAAACTTCAGTATCTTCGAAGTCCTCGGACCAATTGCCGCTTTCTGGTACGTCGTTCCATTCCTTGCATATGCTTGCAACTAACTGTGGTATAGGGTCTCCTGTATCAAATGCTTTCCTTAGACGCTCGTATGCTCGTGTTCCCCGTAGGTCTCGGACCTTTATCGGTTGTACCTGTTGGAGTATTCCCGCTAGGCCGTAGTCACACGCATCAGTGTAGACGCGATAGGTTCTGCCTGGGATGGCATAGGCGCGAACGGGAGCATTCGAGAGTACTTGTTTGCAGAGGTTGAAAGCTTCATTGTGTAATGAATTCCAGTCCCATTCGACTCCTTTTTTCAGTAGCTGAAAGAGTGGCTGAGCAATCCAGGCATAGAAAGGTACGTATGATGAGAAGTAGACCATCATACCCAGGAACGTGTGCAGTTCCTTGACGTTCCGA